>JAOXJP010000001.1:20715966-20726620 GCA_025762735.1 Platanus orientalis
GAACCATAGTAACCCCTGGCATTCCACAACTCACCAAGGGTCTTTATATGCAAGGCCTTAAAACACAATTTGATAAATATAAATCAAATTTGTGATAAAAGCTACAAAGTACAATTCAGTAAAGATGGATGTGTGATCAAGGATCACAAAGAACACAACATCCTAGCCGAAAGAGTGAGGACAAGTAACAATTGTTATGTCATTGAACCCCATCCTCAACAAGGGGACACTTGTCTTATGACCCAAAAGGAGGAGACCAATCTTTGGCATCAAAGATTAGGACTTTCGGGATCTCGCAAGACTTAGCAAGATAGGAATAGTCAAAGACCTTCCTAAGCTAAGCAAGATTGACAATCCAATGTGGAAAGGATGTCAAATGGGAAAGCAAACTAGAGTTCCTCAAAAGAAGACCACACAAATAGGAACATCTAAACCCTTAGAGCTACTCCACATGGACTTGGCCGATCCAACTAGAACGGAGAATCTAGGTGGTAATAGATACTTCATGGTGGTGGTTGATGATTTCTCAAGATTTACTTGGGTAGCATTCCTAAGAGAGAAATCTGAAACCTTTTAAGAATTCTTGAACATTTACGAATGAATTCAAGTGGAGAAGGAATTGGCCATCAAGCGCATAAAAAGCGACCATATAAGAGAATTCGAGAATCATAAATTCTCAAATTGGTGTGATGAGATGAGAGTTAAGCATGAGTTTTCAGCTCCTAAAACCCCTCAACAAAATGGAGTTGCTGAAAGGAAGAATAGAACTCTTCTTGACATAGCTACCTTTATGCTTACAAGTAAGGATCTAACCAATTAGCATTGCTTGCTATGTCTCTAACTGTGTCTATCGAAGACCTGGTACAAACAAGACAGCCTATGAATTATAGAGTGGGAAAAAACCTACTGTTAAATACTTTAAAGTTTAAAGTATTTAGAAGCACATGTTACATCCTTAGGGATAGAGAACATTTGGGAAAATTCGACAAGAAAAGTGATGAGGTTATTTTCCTGGGATACTCTACCTCTAGCAGAACCTACCATGTCTACAACAAAAGGACTCTCACAATGGAAGAGTCAATCAATGTAGTGGTAGATGATCTTGAGTCAACACAAGTGTAGGTAGATGCACCAGTTATGTTATCAAATCATGAAGTTGAGCCCTCACCTCCAAAAGAAATTGAGGAAGCTCATCAAGGCCAAGAGGAGATCTCATCTCAATCTAGCTCCGAGGATGAAGTTGAAGAGATTCAACATCATACCAAGGAGAAGAGACTCACCAAGGATTGTCTCGAAGTGACATCATTGGTGATGCAAACACTAGAATGAAGACCAGGAGACAAATTAAGAATATTCTAAGTCATTTCTGCTTTACATCCAAGATAGAGCCCAAGAGAGTGAAAGAGGCTCTAAATGATCCGGATTGGATCTTAGCCATGGAATAAAAACTAAATCAATTCCAAAGGAATGATGCATGGTTTTTCACCGAAAGGCCTACTGACAAGAATGTCATCGGTACCAAATGGATCTTCAAGAACAAACATAACGAACATGATACAGTGACAAGGAACAAGGCTAGGCTAGTTGCAAAGGGGTATGCCCAGATAGAAGGCATTGACTTTAATGAGACATTTACCCTTGTTTGTTGCAAGGTTGAAGTCCATTAGGATGCTCTTGTCCATAGCATGCTGTTTGAAATTCAAACTATATTAAATGGACGTCAAGTGTGCATTCCTAAATAGAATTCTCCAAAAAGAAATATATGTTGAACAACCTAAGGGATCTGTAGACTCTCACTTACCTAACTACATATACAAACTCAAAAAGGAATTGTACGGTCTCAAACAAGCTCCAAGAGCTTGGTATGAAAGACTCACAAAGTTCCTTCTTAATCGCCATTTTGATAGGGGAGTATGGATAAAACACTTTTCATCAAGAAACAAAATAGTCGCATACTCATAATACAACTCTATGTTGATGATATCATTTTTGGGTCAACAAATTACGAAATGTCACATGGTTTTGCCCAAGCAATGAAATCAGAATTTGAGATCAGTATGGAAAGAGAACTAAGGTTCTTCCTAGGACTACAAATGATGGCATCTTTTTTAGCCAAACTAAGTTTACAAAAGACCTAGTTTCAAAATTTGGATTGCATGAATCTAAACCAGTTAATACTCCAATCAGCACTAGTGATAAGTAAGGTTGTCAACGGAGCGAATACGAAAGAAGAAAATTCGAAAATTCAACGAATTTTTTTTATACATTCCGAATTTGAATTCGTTTGAATATTCAAATATCAAACATAGATTTCGAATATTCGATTTCAATATAAGAAGAAAGAAGAAGTGAAGAACACCGGTGCCAGCGCAGAAGAAAAAGAAAAAGAAGAAGATAAAACCGTCGGAGCTTCAGTGAATTTTTAAATAACAACCGATACATGTAAAGCCGTTGATCTTCTTAAGCTTGATGGAAGTTGTAAGATCTAAACAGGACATCCAGAATCTGCCTCTACCATTGTAGCTTTTCGATCCCCTTCCCGGAGCTACCGTTCCATCGGAGTAGGAGACAACCGTCGGAGCATACGGTTGAACTCTATATTTTCAGTGACCTGCAAAACATCCAAAGTCATCCAAACATCAACAACAATAAAATAAATAAATAAAGGATACTAAGAGAATACGCTTACTTTGTTCTGCATTACACTTTCCGATTATAATTCAAGACACGAAGCCACCGCCCCGAAGTCTTCTTCTCAATCGTAGAGGTAAGAGGATAGAGATGAATTGATGAAATGCTTCGAAGGAAAAGAAAGAAAGAGATTAACACAAGGCTCAAGGAGAAAAAATAAAATATAATAATAAATGGGTTGTGTGGTGGTGGTGACGGATGTGAGAGAGATAAGATTAAAAAAAATAGAAAGAGAATAAAAAAATAAAAAGAGGGGACAAAGAGTGAAATAAGGAGTGAATGTCGATGTGGGAGTGAGAGAAATAAAACAATAAAAAATGAGTACACGCATGAGGCTACTGATTTATTTTATATATATATATTTTGAATATTTTTTCAAACATATTTTTTTTTGGATCGGATGAAGGTAAATTCGAATTTGATTCGAATTAATTTCAGATATTTATTTTTTGAATCGAATACGAATCGAATTTCGGATATAAATCGGATCATTGACAGCCCTAGTGATAAGATCGCCAAGAATCTTGAGAAAGCTGTGGTAGATTCTACATACTACCGGAGTATTATAGGCAACTTCTTGTACTTGACAGCAAGTAAACTAGACATATCCTTCAATATAGATGCTTGTGCAATGTACCAAGCATCTCCGAAGGAGTCACATCTCAAAGCGACTAAGAGAATAATCAGTTATGTCCATGGGACAGTGGACTTTGGGTTATGGTACCCATTTGACATCACATCTGAGATTGCGGGATACTCAAATGCAGATTGGGTAGGCAATGTGGAGGATCGCAAGAGCACGAGTGGAGATTGCTTCTATGTTGGCAATAGTCTTGTTTCTTGGTATAGCAAAAAACAAAACTATATCTCTTTGTCAACTGTCAAAGCTGAATATATTATAGCTAGCAGTGGATGCACTAAATTTCTCTAGATGAAGTAAATGCTCAGAGATTATGAGTTATCATAAGGAACCATGAGTTTGTTTGTTGACAACAATAGTGCAATTGACATATCCAAGAACCCGGTTCAGCACTCAAGGACCAAACATATAGATATTAGACTTCACTTCATTAGGGAATTAGTGGAGGAGAAAGTGATGTCCTTAGATCATGTGACCACAGAGGATCAGTTGGCAGATATTCTGATAAAACCCCTTGATTCGACGAAGTTTGAATATCTAATGAGTGCTATAGGGTTGTGTGCCATGGGATGAGTCCTAGAGACTCAAACTAGAGTGCTTAGGATCCACATGATGTGGCCAAGCACATAGATTAAGAGCGGCCAACACTCCTTGCACACAGATGTTGAATCAAGGGAAGTTCAGCATTTGTGATCGATCACAAACCCCATGATCAATCATGAGGGCAGTTTAGTTCGAAAATTTGCATGCGAATTCAAACCCGCTTTAAAAGCCTTAAACTGCATTTTTCAGGTTCATTCACCTGTAGAAACAAAACGATTGAACTCCCTTCCTAGTTGTTTGGGCTCCAAACGCTTCTATGTCTCTCCCAGACGTTTGGATAACTCCTTCCCTATAAATAGGTACTGTTGCTTGCCTTCCCCTCATCCACATTTGAAATGGTGTAGAAGAAGCTTGCAACCTATGCTTCCAAATCTTCTAAGGGAGGTACTTCTCAGGCAACCAAACAAAGGCAAAAGGCATGGGGTGAAGGTTCTTAGGCACGAAAGAGAACCAAGAGGCATAAAGAAGGTGGTTTCTCTCCCTTCCGGGATAGGAAGGCTCTTGAATCCTTTGAGAAGATCTTCTCCAAGCGCCAATTCATCATTGAGCGCAATATGGATGTTGAAGTGCTCTAGACTATGGAGCTTTACGAGCAGATGAAGGCTCGCGGGTGGCTTCCCTACTTTGACTTTTAGGGATCCATCCAAGATGAAGAGGTGAGGATTTTCCACTCCAATGTATTTGGGGAGAACAACCGGGACAATTCATTCTACTCCACCGTGTATGGTTGTCCCATTGTTGTTAATCCGAACTACGTGGCCAAGCTTCTCAAGATTCCACGGGAAGCGGATGGGATAGAACTTCCCATTAAGAAGCTCACTCTGGGAGAAAAAGGAGATTTGATAGATCGTCTGTGCACACAATTTGTCAATTGGGGCACCAAGCTCCCCTACAAGTTTTGCAAGCCCATAGTGAAGTCTTTTGGGCAAGTTTTCTCCTATAACCTCATCCTGACGACTCATCGCAACAACCTCACTCTCCAAATGGCTTACCTCATAGACAACATCCTCGAGGGGCCCAAGATTGATCTCCCCTCGGTTATTTGTTATGTGATCCTCAAGATTGCAAAAGCCAAGCACTCCACTGGGAGCATCCCTTTCCCTGTACTCATCACCAAGATTCTCGCAGCACACAAGGTGCCCTTTGGCGTTCCGACTCCAATGAAGCGTCCTACTCCCCCCTTCACCATTGGGAGCTTGAGGAGAATGAATCTAGTGGAAGATGTCACCAACCCCAAGAAGAAAGGGGTTAAGTTAAACCCGGTCAAGGCTGCATTGGCCTCTACCAAGGAAACACTGATGTCCCTAATGTACACGGTGCTCAGAAAACTCTTTAGGGTTGTTCTCAACTAAAAGAGGAACACTGCCAACCTGAAGTTGGTAATAGCCAGGGTCTCTACTCCTGAGAACCCTCTAGTTCTTGAATCAGCCAGCGATAGCACGATTGATTATACTGATGAGTTCACTGATGCGACTAATGAGGACGGTGTAGCACAGGGAGAGGATGATGAGGATGGAGGTGACGAGTCTATTGGCGATCACGGGGTGGGTGATTGAGATGATGATGATGAGGAAGAGGTTGAGAGAGTTGAGCCTGAGGGTTCAGAGTTGAGGTGGGAGATGATTAGCATCCCCTTGTTATGTTTGTGGTGCTCGTTTGAGGCCATAGTAGTCATTTGTTTTTGTTTATTCAGATGATAGTTTTTTTTTTTGTCTATATGTATTGGCCATGGGCCATATGACTTTTGTTGACTACTGACGATACATGTATTCAATCTAACTATCATCAATAGAATGACCTTATGTTCTTGTCTAACCTCATTATTTCATATATTTATTATGGTATGATTTTTGCTAGATTTTGCCAATTTCATAGCAAAAAGGAAGAGAAACACATACTTGGCATTGGCCATGAGAGGGAATAGTATGCATTGTGGGGGAGTATGGCTTTCCATGAGGGAGAGCATGTAGGGTTTTATACTTATGGAGGAGAAAGTATAGAGAGTGTTACTTTTGTAAAATTATACACTAAAAAGTTTGTATGCATTATAGGGGATGCTAATCACATTGCCAATCTTAAAGTAAAAACTGTTACTTGTAGCTAATCTTGAATCTAAAATGAACACATTAATTTGTATTGGCTTAAATGTTTGCTAATATGCATACTTTTATATGTTTTAAGAATATATACTTCACATATGGCTTGAGAAAGGTATGTGTGTTGATTGTGTGCAAATGTTGATGAGCAGGTCAAGATACCTAAGCTTTGAATGTAATTTTATTTTTTATGTATCTTGTTTTGGAGGTGATTGGCATGTATTTCGGGAGATTGGGCAATGTGCCCTTGTGTTGTATGTGGGGTATAAAGCATTTGTGCCTAATGATGTATTTTAGGGGAATGAAGAAATGTGCCTAATGGCAATGGCCAAGGATATGGTTTTTGCTATGGAATTGACAAATGGGAAGATTGTCGATGCAAAGGCATCATTTGTCAAATCCATGGGCAAAGGTGTGGAATAAGCTTCAACAGTCAAGCTTTGAAGACTAAGGCTCAAGTCGGGCTCCAACACCCAAGAAGGTAAAGGCATGCATGTAGCTTCATAAGGTTCATGTAGTATGACCCAAGATGTGTCCCCTCACATAGTTGAACACCCCAAAATGATCCCAAGAAGATATGGACCCCCCAAGAATCACACAACAGTGAAAATACAAAATTCACTGCTTGTGATCGATCACAAACCCTATGATCAATCACAAAAGTGAAGTATGGAGATTTCACTATTTGTGATCGATCACAAATAGAGTTTTGGGCTCCCGAAGACTAGGCCCCTTCTCCATGATCGATCATGGCATGGATCTTAAAAGCCCCATGATCGATCATAAACTGGTTGTGACTTAAAGGTGGGTTCATACCACCTGAACACCCCCGAGCATATTTTGGAGGTCACGAAAAATTGACCTCATGATTGATCATATGGCTGAGTATTTTAGGAATCTGCCAAAACTTCGTTTTGAATTAATGGTCAGTTTCTTTTGTCCGTTTAAAAATATTCTAATCCAAGGATTATGAGCTTTTTTCGTCCTCTATAAAAGGAAATGTTTCCCATTAGGGCAAGACACATCTTCAAGCATTCAAGAGAGTGTTATTTGTTTTACTAAAAAGAGCCTCCAAGGGTAGCCGACCCCAAATAGTTGGGATAAGGCTGTTTGTTGTTGTTGTTGTTGTAGCCTCCAAGGGTGAGAAACCCTCTTCCTCCATTACTTGAGCTCCAAGCTTGAAAGTTTCTCAAGAAAATCTCTATTAGTTCTCTCTTAGCTCAACTTAGCTAGCATCTATTTGAGAGGTGTGGTTTAGGTTATCTTTTGTGTAAACCCCTTGTGGTTAGCCGAATTCAAGAAGCTTTAGTGTCATAACTTGAAGAATAAGTGGGTGTATAAGACAAACCAGCTCAACAATGAGCACTCCCATATGTGGTAATAACAACAACATCAACCAACTTAGTGGTAATATTTGTTATTTATTTGCATATTCATTTATCCTCTATTGTTTTGCTTCCGCCGGAGGCACCAGAAGCTTTACTACCTCCGTCGGAAACACCGGAAGTAGTGCACTCGCTAGAGACACCGAGTATTGTTGTGTATCTTGATTATAAACTCATAATGAGCTTTAGAAGAGTGGATGTAAGCCTTAGTGTCGAACCATTATAAATCTAGTGTTGTAAATTGAGTGTGTGATTATTTGTCTCTCTCTATTCATGTTTATATCTCTTATTGTTTGTTACGTGTTTGTTTAAATACTTAAGTAAGCACCTTGTTGCACATACACACTTAAGAAGATTAAAATCAATCCCAACATTGGCAATAAATGGTAGAATAAGTTTGATATCCTATTCACACCCCCTTTGCCCCTCTAAAATAACTTTAGAGACATTTTAATTACCATTAATTAGGCACTGTTTTAACACACTTTAATACCCTTAGATTTTTGGACAAGTCTAATTCTTTAAATTAGTTGAATACTTTAATATATGATTTAGGTTTTTTATTTTTTTTATTGTTTTGTTTTCCCTAGTTCCTCTAATGCATGATAACCTAATTTATGAACCATCTAATTTTGTATGTGACTGGTACAAGCAAGAATCTAGTTTCTATCACTTTATTACTTTAATAATCTTATGTCTATCTCCTTTGCACACATTTCACTATCCTACATGCATGTTGCATCACTGCATTGATAGGTATATCACAGGGTACGCCCCCCCCCTTTTTCCTTTAGAAGAAAAAGTGATTTTGTACTATGACACCAAATCTATGACTCCATTTGTGTCTATTTCAATCAAAAACAGTAATTGGGTTTTGAACCAAAGGATTAGACTTGAAACACCAAATATGAGAACTTTGCTAAGACTGAAAATATAATGTTAAGGCTAAATTTCCTAATCTACGGAATCAGAATAATTATGGCTTAAAATATTTATTTTTTTCTTAATAAAAAAATAGTTGAAGTAGAAAAAAAATCGAAAAAAAGAAGAAGAGCAAATGCACATGATTGGTCTTATTATTTTAAAAATGATACATGAATGTCAGGTCTACTTTGTAATCTGGTATTTTTCAAGCAAAAAATGATTTAAAAAGAAATATTTAAATATAGTATACGAGGGTGAATACAAGGAACAGTGTATGTTTCTTTGTTTTTTCCCATTTACTGAATTGTTTGAAATTTTTATATTTTTAATAAAATTAAAAATATATTTTCAGGAAAATTGAAGCCAACTCAAGTATAAAGTGGACTATGGGCTATGTATGCTTATCTATGTAATGCTTTGATACAGTATTTTTCAAGTAAAAAAATATTAAAATATTAAAAACCTATTAAAAAAAAACTAAAGTAAATGGGGGAATAAATATGACCACGCATTTAATCTGATTGCGCTTCCAGTTTGGACAAAATAATTTGTTGTTTGGCCACCATCTAAACTGAGTTTAAAATTATTTGATAACCTCACCTGAAACATGCAAATTTCTCTATAATGTAATTCTGACCAATACTTGGAATTTCCTTGTGGACTTGGGACTTTATTTCCTTGAGGGCAACTCCTGACAAAGTGATTTACTTTGATCTAGATTGACTCGCATCCGTTACCAAAAACCCCCTTAGGGTATAAAAAGATGCTTCTACAGGAAGATATGTACCAATATAAAGGGGCACTAAATGAAAAGTATGCAATAAAGAAAAACAAATAAATACGAACATGATATGCACAAACAAACCTTATCTCCAGGGGTAGAATTGAAGTCACCAGCCACAATCACAGAAGGTGTGCAATTAAATTTGTTTGAAACAATTGCCTTAAACTGTGCCAGGCGTACTAGAAGATATTTAGCTTGTGCAAGCTTGACATCAGCCCATTCTGGATCCCTGCATTAGAGAAACTTCAATATGCTAAACAATCATATACAGAAGTTGAAGGTAATATGAAGAAAAAATTACACAAAAAGGATTATCAGAGATAGTCAAAGTAAGAGAGAGAGAGTTGTACACACAAAAAACAACAGTAACAAATGAAAAATATACAAATAACAAAAATTAGAAGCAATTTACCAATAAAGGTGTGTGTTCACCAAAATAACAAGATGGTGAGAAGGATCATTAAGTTTAAAAGCCGCCATTATGCCCACACAATCACGTTTCAATCTTACACAAGGATCATTAGGATCTCCACGGTCACTCAGACCATCCTTAGGTGGTGAACCTGGTTCATTGCAGAAGTAAGCAAATATTCTACCACTACACAAGTCATCAGAAAATCGTAAGCAAACCATAAAAAAGTTTAATCTCTGTATGAAACAAGATCATGTACTATGTAGTTATGAAGAGCATAAGATACTACTTTATCATGCCTTCATGAAGTTCACAATCTAGGCTTCCAGAAATGGCAATGTACATGTGGATTACAGGAGCTATGAGTATAACCTCGGAAAAAGAATGTTAGTAAACACTAAAGATACCTTTGGTGTCTGCAGTATCTTTATACTCAGCAATTACTGCATCAGTCGGTTTATTTACACTTAGAGTGGTTCCATCTTGAACAGATTCTACAAGATCATTGTATTCTATTTTCTCCTCTAAGACCAACTCTGCTCTGAATAAGATACAAAAGAAGTTAAATAGAACATGTAAGAAAAATTTTATAAGCTTTTCCTCCTTTCAACAGGAGTTAGATTAACTCACCGACTCTCTTATGATGAGTGGTTCCATCTTTCTTTCCATTTCAACTGTAAATTGCCACCTTGGTAGAGAAGTTACCTATACATAATTGAATCCACATACTAACCCTAATTGCTCAATGCAGAATATTATCCCAAGAAAAAAAAAAAGGTGAAAGTAGTTTATCATTTCATACGCAGTTCTGGAATGTTTCAAGGGTTCAACAGAGCTTATCTGCTTTAACTGCATTTCCCGAAAATGCATCCCGAGGGCCTCCTCCCCTCCACTTCTAGTCAAGGATATTTAGGTCTTGGGTAAAGATTAGATTTTAGATGAAATACTTGCTTAAAACCTTCAAATAAATGCAAAGAAAAGAAAATAAGAGTGAGGAAAAAGAAAGATCAGAGAACGGAGGAATTGGGAGTAATCGTATGAGACCTAATCAATTGTCTCATATATATATATATGTGTGTGTGTGTGTGTGTGTGTGGCATACTGAAGATACCCTTATAC
>JAOXJP010000001.1:20734259-20747071 GCA_025762735.1 Platanus orientalis
TGTGGGTCGTGTCGTGTTACCTGTTTATTAAACAAGTCGTGTTAGGGTTGAAGCTTTTGACACGATTAATAAACGTGACGGGTTCGGGTTGACACATATAGTGTTATACCCCTGTATCGACCCGACACGAACCCAACCCGTGAACACGAATTGCCACCCCTACCTGGAACGTTAAAGGTTTGCATGGGCACGTGTCAAGTCATGCATGTCGCATGCAAATATTGGAATAAGTAATTTATGAGTCAAACTTGGAGTTGAAAGTGGAGGTCTCCAAGTAGATCTCAAGTCCACGTAAAATAAATCAGTTGTGTGGTTAAGATTATTTAGGATAATAGATAGGATCAGATTTGCTTAAGAATCTTGTTAGTTGGTTTAGTGATTGAGTCAAGATCTTGTAAACCTCTTCCCATATTTGAGGAGATGAATCTATTTAATAAACAAGATTGGATGAGGGAGGCATCCTTCATGTCAAAACACAAAGCTATATCTTCGGAGGTTCAGGTCTCTCGAAGCACTCATAGTATCTTTCTTAACGAGGCCTGTAACATATTAACACATGGATTTAAAGTCTGCCACACAGATAACTCTTTCTTTTTGCGGCATGCTTCAAATAGGATAGAAATACTTATTATCAACATAGTTGACATCCTATCACAAGAAATAATCCTGGTTTTATTGATCGTATTCTAAAGACCCTACATAATCAGTTTGTAATGAGGAACTTAGGTCACCTAAATCATTTTTGGGAATTGATTTTAAGCATCATTCTTCCGGAGTTACATTATCTCAAGAGAAACACACCCTTACTGTTTTAAAAAAAAGCGAGTATGTTGTCTTGTAAACCAACCCCTACTCTAGTTTCTACACAAAAGTCTGCTCCAACGTTACATGATCCATTATTCTCCAATCCCAAGTTTTATAAAAGTTTGGCAAGGGCGCTTTAATACATTACTATTACAAGGCCTGATATGGCCTATGTTGCAAACTGGGTATGCCAGTTTATCGATGAACCGTGAGAATCTCAATTTAAAGTAATTAAAAGGATACTTCGTTACCTGCGAGGGACAGTTTAGTTCGGCTTGAACTATTCTCCTGGACCTCTTCTTTTACATGCGTATTCTGATGCTGATTGGACTGAAAATCAGATGGAGAGAAAATCTACAACTGGATATTGTCTTAATCTAGGGCCAAATTCGATTTTATGGTCTGCCAAAAAACAAACAACAATTTCAAGTTCGCCTATTGAGTTTGAGTATCGTGCTCTAGCTTTTACAGCAACAGAAATTTGTTGGGTTACAATGCTATTAGCAGAATTGAAGATCTTAATTCATCCATTACCAATAGTCTGGTGTTAGTTTTGAGGAAGGATTAAAACTACAATTAAGTCTAATAGTCCTCAATCATTATTAAGACAACAATGACATCTTTGGGAGTCATTTGCGAAAGCAGTCATCTACGAGCTTGCATATATCTCACTAGCGAATAGCTCAGACAACTTCCATTCGCGCACCACGGGTGTAGTCATTTGCGCACTACGGATTTAGTCATTCGCACACTACAGACTGAGTCATTCGCACATTTTGGACTAGTCATTCACACACTTTGGACTAGTCATTCATGTATTTTATGTTTAGTTGCAAATTTACAAGTTTTCTTTAACCTTAGTATCTAAACCAGTTCATCCGAAGCTAAAAAACGTTGTTATCATGTTTCTTGAAAGTAGTTGATGCCTCCCATTAAATGTAAGGGATTTTAGCCAAGTTAATTCCAGGATACAATCTAGCATGGGTAAAACCCTTGTCTCTTTATGAACTTACACGGTTTGGTAGAGACAAACAAACCTCATAGGTTACTTAAGCCCATATTTAAGATTGAGTTTTTCCAAAACTTATCATTTTAGGATTTATCTGTTTTTCAAAAAATCCGGTAACATAACACCATTATAGGTTCACGTAAATGAACAAATAATCATCTTAAGAAGATCAATGTAATCTCTGGCAAGAGAGAGCACCGATCTTCAAGAGGAAGCTCACTCACGGTCGCGCGTGAACTCTTATAAGTGAGAGTGCCAACCATAGAGAGTATCGCTCAAGAACTAGGCTTTAATCTCTTAAGAGATTGACACCCGGTTCGACACCTTTTAGTTTCCTAAGAGATTGACACCCTTTAACTTCTCTTTTCATGGTTTATATGGAGGGAGAGTGGTTCCCACTTTGCCCACCTAAAATGAGAGTTTACCTCTCTTTTGATGTTGAAAGGTCCTCTCTCTATTGTCACATCAACTACCATCCCTATGTGACATTGACCAACTAAATGAGAGAGAGAAAGAGAGAGCCATGGGGCTAAGTGCATACACATGAGACAAAAGGGTGAGAGATGCTTTGGGTCTTGTGCATGTAAAGAGAGAGAGAGAGAGAGAGTGGTGTTGGCATGCCTTGTGACAATAGTGGTCAACACCACTTTGACTAAGTGTGTGAAGAAAGGGAGTGGGCGACTGTCCTGTTCAGATGACATTCGCCAGCCTCAAAATTTTAGAATAATCTGCAATTACTTTATTGTCAAGTTCAGTATTTCACTGTCGCACCGAACACATAGAGCTGGACTGCCACTTTGTGCGAGAGAAGGTGTTACAGAGACTTTTGAAAGTTCAATATATTCCTTCAAGAGAGCAACAGGTCGATGTGTTTACAAAACCTTTATCAATACACAGGTTTCAGTTGTTTCGTTCCAAACTCGAGTGTTTCCAATATTGAGTTTGAGGGGGGGTTGTTAAGCAAGATAGTTAAACGTAAACTGTTACTATAATACCTGTAATTTGTAACAGCTCTTGTAACTGAATGAGTGGTAGTTATTGTAGGTAGTTGATGATTATAAATAAAGGAAAGCACTCCTCAGTGGAGGCATCGAGTGCTCAGATTCTCTCTACTTTCTGTGCTTACTGTTTGTGACCTTCCTCTCAAGATCTCCATGTCGGATTTATTGATTTTTTGCTCCAATATAAATTAGAAAAATGAAAATAATTCAGAAAGCTTGACCACACCGAGAGAGCCATGCAGTTGATCCCTATAGCCATGTGTGTGGTTGAGCCAATGCTCATCCGATCTTTTCAACCTTTTGCCTTAATAAAATCATTGAATTGAATTGACATGCATCCCCTGTTCTGCAATCCTCAGAGAGCAAGAATCTGACGGCAAAAACTCAAAGCACGGCCCTCTCAATTGCTGTAAAATATTTTGAATCATGACCCACTCTAGAAACCTTAACTTACATTACACTCTGCCAATGTTGAAATGCAAAACATCAGGTGCTACTACGGACAAGGGCACACATTCAATGGTTAAACAGAGAAAAAGATAACACACAATTTGAAGGCTTTCTCAAGATCTCCCAAGTCAAAAAGTTTTTGTTGACTTCCTTCAGAAGGGTACAGTTCGTAATTTTTTCCTCGGAATTTTATAATAGCATGCAGTAGAGGGTTCAATATATCCAAACACTTTGATTTTGACCATAGAGATATCATGTTGGCCATATTGATTGCTGTAACTAAAAGCTCAATGCCCATAGAACCAGGAAACAAAAGCATAAAATGAAACAAAGTTTCAACAGCAGAATGATAAACAAGGTGACATGATATTACTCACTGGCAACACGAATGACCTGCTTACCAACATTTTGGCCAGAAAAGAGCCCAACAAGGCCAGCCGGAGCACTTTCCAGGCCTTCATTCATGTCTTCTATGTAGACAATCTTCCCTTGCTTGTAGTAACTGATAACATGCTCTAAGAAATTTGGGAATAAATGCAAATAATCACTCTGTAGGAATCCCTGCATTCTAATGCGCCTCGATATGAGCATGAACAAGTTGTGAATCCCCTCAGGCTGAGAGAGGCTTTGTTGGGATACCATCCCACACACAGCAACCCTGCCATGAGGCCTCATGTTGAGAAGCGTTGCATCAAGCATGGGTCCACCCACGTTATCAAAGTAGATATCAATGCCTTGTGGAAAGCATCTGCAAGTGAGAGAGGAGATAAGAATAAGATGAGCTTAGTTATCTCAAGCTAGTTTATTAACCAAAGCCTTCAAATGGAACAATTATTCAGAAAGGATCAAATATGAGTCATCAGAGTCTCTAGGAATACCAATATGAGTCACTATATAAGTGACTTGGCCGATTCAGTATGAACCTTGTGTAAATATAATCATGATTTGTCAGAGTCTGATAAGATTTGCCTCTTGGTACCAAGCAATGTCATTATTGTAGTGGGACCGAGTAAACAGCTATTACACAGTGCCATGTATGTTATTACCGAGACACCACAAAGGAGCCATGCTCATGTCCAACACTTGACTTTTAACTACAAAATACCATTACCATATTGCTTCCACAACCATCCACGGGCAACATAACTAATTTGGAGGAAGTGGACCCAAAACTCAGAATTTGGACAAACTATTTTTTCCTTTATTTTTAATTATGTCGAATTTGAACTAGGTACTCAAAGTCCTGCCAGAATGAGTAAACTAATTTCCAAGTTCATCGAGTTTCGAGCACTGATATGAAATCATTTGCTCACTCAAAAGTTAGCAGAGAAAAAATAATAAATGAGGGATCCTTACATTTCGTATAACACACCTACAAGATCCACTTAATGATAAGCAGAAATAAAAAGGGAGGTAAAAAGAAGAAAAAACAACTTAGCAAAAATCAGAAGGGAACTTCTGTAAAAGTCAAGAGTTCACACAAAATAGAATGATGTCCATGAAAATTGATTCAAGATTGAAACACTCAGTTCAGACTTATTGAGATGTGGATCACACAATATCACCCAGTTGCCATTAGACTTTGAGACTAAATGGAACATTTTTACAACTTGACCAAATACTTGTAAACTCAACATATAATCAGGTAGTTTGTAAATCTTGATTGAGAATCCAGCCAGAAAGGTACAAAATGATTTCTTGTATGGATTGAACAATACCACAGCTACTAGAACTCTAGAGACTGGCCCCCATAAATTCTGGGTCTGGTTTTAGAAGTTTAAAACCCTGTCAAGGGTCTACATAATAAAGTTGCAGCCCATGATCCCACCAAAATCACAACATAAGAAGAGCAATTTTCCTGAAAGTTCGTTACTGACCTTTTCAAAGCTGCATCCAGGTCTTGTTCTTCTTTGTAATTGAATGCTTCATCAAATCCTAGCTTGTTCTTCAAAAGATCAACCTAAAAAGTTCCATTTAAGTTATTTCTTTTAAATTTCTAAAATAATAATATAAGAAAAAAATTAAACAGATCATCTGTATCATAGAATTAATTTTCCCATCAATTCAGACACACTTCGTAAAATCATTCATCAAAATCATAAAAAAAAGGGGAATCACCATTACCTATATCCAAAAAAAAGGTCGTTACCCAGTGTTGCTCCCATAGTTATTGGGTTCTGGGAGGGGTGGACGGGAAACAGACCAAACCTATGGCTTTTGCACAAAGTGGCTGCTCACCAGACTCAAACCCGTGTGAAAACACTGGACAGCCCAAGCCACTACCATTGCACCAAAGCAATGACCCTCATCACGTAAATCCAACAGGTTAAAAAAATAATAGAGAGAAAAAAATTACTTTTTGGGTTGTGCCAGCACTTCCAACTACATAACATCCATATAGCTTGGCAAGTTGGCCAACAAGCTGACCAACTGCTCCAGAGGCTGCAGACACAAAAACATAGTCTCCTTTCTTAGGGGAGCAGACCTCAAAGAATCCAGCATAAGCTGTAAAACCTGGCATACCTGTGGCCAAAACTTCTAGTTAGATTACTACTTCAGGAAACCAAATCATAGGATATATGAACAAACCAAGAACAAGGCTTTGTTAAAATTCAAGTCAATTGGGTTATTTACCCCCCCCTGCCCCCCAGTTTTTATTAACTGTTTGTCATATTCTTGTCTAAGCACAATGATTTTACATAGTAAATCTCCCATGTATGTCATGATATATAGAAATTTCCTTTGGTAGTGACAAATAATAACAAATATTAACATTCAATTCAGTTAAAGGTGTTCATGGTAAAATCCCAGAGGTCTGGCAACTATGACTCCTAAAATCAGTGAATTGATGTTGCATTTAATAAAATAAAACTTTTATGATATGCACCCTGAGATTTTTTCTTGCAACATCCATAGCATGGCTTGACAAGCATCAACCTTTATGGAAACCCCAACCCCAAAAGGGGGGTCTAAAAGGTTACTTTGCCATGGGCCCCACTTGGGTTCATCTTTGGGAAGCACCATCCTTCCCAAGTTGAAGAGGAGTTCAAAATATAGAGGATAGTTGAATTAGTTTAAGTAAACAGATTATTGTTTTTTATTTATTTGATTAAAAAGGGTATCTTGGTAATTTCATATTTGGGCCAGAATTGGGTTAGGTTTAAGTTTGGAATTCATTTTGTGTATGGGTCATAGTTTGAGTGGATTTTAGTTCTTTTGGTTCTTAGATGTTTG
Organism: Platanus orientalis; assembly: GCA_025762735.1. Lineage (NCBI taxonomy): Eukaryota > Viridiplantae > Streptophyta > Magnoliopsida > Proteales > Platanaceae > Platanus > Platanus orientalis. Next base: position 20,740,758 of record JAOXJP010000001.1, read on the forward strand.
GAAACAAGAAAAGTTTTGAAAAGTCAAACTTTTACTTTATTTCTGGTTAAGAGTCTTAGTAGGATTATATAGGCTTGTAAAGACTTATTCTCATTATTATTGGAATTGAAATAAAGAGTTTTTATTGTGCCAATGATTTCCAGTATGTGAAACCCTAAGAGTGACCTAGGTAATCTCTTCTTTTTCTCTTCTTCCACCTTGGTACTGTTCATGATTCACAAGTGCTGATCATATAACACTATTCATGTGTTATTGTTGACAACAACTCTTCACCTATTTTTCTATCTCTTGATTATATATTCTTTATCAGCCCATTTTGTAACAGAATTTTTTGAATTGTTTTCTCTACCATACTTAAATAATCAACCTCAAACCGACTTCATACCCATTTCTGCTGATAACTTTGTCTGCTTACCAGAAAAATCACAGCTTCTTAAATACCAATGAAACTTGAGAGAAAACCAAGCTCTCCTTACCACCCTTTTAAAACCATAATCCCCAGAATCCATTTCAGCCATTTGGTTAGATTCACCTCCAAACCTTACCTTTCCACCCAGTTAGATCTCAGCCCACATTCTAGCTTTAGATCTATTGAACCCTATCTCTCACTTCAGATTTCTAAGTCAAATAATCATGCTGGGTTTAGCACAGCAAACTACCACCTTTTTTGTAGTTCATCCTTAGATTCCATAAATCCTAGATTGTCTTACATCAGTTTTGGTATCAGAATCAAAGGGTCCTATACAGTTTTTGTTTCCTCATCTACAAAACCATGGTTACCATGGTTTAGTTAGCCTCTAGAGTAGAGTCACTTTCTCAAGATTTTGATGTTTAAGAAGGGGAATTGACCATATGAACAGACTCTGTAGAAGGTAGTTTGACTACTTATAAGCCTTCATAAAAAAGTTAGTTACTGCTGTTGTAGGGATAAACAGAAATGGTAAGGAATCTACCACTGGTGTCGGGTCATCTAATTCAAGCAATATTCCAGCTTGGTTCTAGACCAAGTAATTCATCCTACCTATGCTTCTAATCTTTAAAATCAGCATAAGCATGAAATGGATCATTTGGGGAAATGCAAGAACAATATGCGAGAGTTCCAGTCCCGCACACATGTGGCTCAACATTATGGTCATGGGACAGAGCATGAAGATGCTGTACCTCATGGTAGCAATTGAAATGGTAGCATCGGTCCGTGGAGGTTATCCCATATAGTGAAGGAAGCATGCTCTCTTGTCACTCCTCTGAACATCTCGTTCTCTTGGGTTCCTAGAGAGGCAAATTCCACTGCAGATGACTTGGCTAAAAGGGGGGTTAATAAGGAATCCATGTTCACAGGATGTGATTTGCTAGGATCCACTGTATAGTGGTTTCTTTTTTTTTGATGAGGGGGGGAGGTGTTGTCCCCTTTTTTTTTTTTTTTATTTTATTATTTATTATTTTTACTTCTTTCTTGTTTCTCCTTCTTTATTAATAAAGCTTTCAAGTTATCAATCAAAGAAAAAAAAAGATGTTGTACCTCATGGAGTTAATATGGGAGCTATGCTAGAAGTGCAGGACTTCCAAGGAGATCACAATCTGAATTTATTTTCTTGATTAGGTGTATCTTGTATAGTCTGGAACATTTTTGATGGTATGAATTTCTTTAAGGGCATAAGCTTCAATTTTCTTATAGCCAAACTCAACTAGATAGCAAGGATGTAGTGGATAAAGCAACAGGATATTCACCATAGATCATGTTTGGACATGGTAAGAATGTGAGAAGAGATGAAATGGTAATGAAGTGGCGATTCGCACTTGTTGATTACAAGCAGAGAATGCACATGTAACACCTCTAGTTTACACAGCTACACTAAGGGAGCATGACTGGAAATGAGTACACTACTCACTTTTATTACGTGGTCACTCATATAGATTTTGAGTGGGATGAAAAGGTGATGGATGTTATGTTTAGGTAAAGATTGCAACCAAATTATTTTATGGATGATGCGGTACATGTAACACCCCGCATGTCATAGAAACTTAAATACATAATAATATGGATGTGGATGGACAAAAAGAAGCAAAAGAGAGAGAAAAACACAAAACAGGGGATTTCGAACCGATCCCAAGTACCCTGGACAGACCTGGAGAATCTCTGGTGTGCACAGTGTGCACCAACAATATTTTAGACCAATCCGGTAAATCTCTGGAATGTAGAGATAGCAACCGGAATATTTTGGAACGATTGAAAAATGGTGGACCGATCCAAAAATATTGGATTGATCTGATATGGGAAGATCGAAAAAATAAATAAATAAATAAGGGACTCATGAAATTTCATGAATTTTCACTTCTAGAAGAGTGAGGGACCCATATGGAACAACCCAAAACCCTAAATTTGTCTCTTTAGACCCAAAAAGCATAAGATTAGAACAAAGGATGGGAAAGGAGAGAAGAAGAGGAAGGAAGGGGAAGAAAACCCCAATTTGATAAGGTAAGCCATGGGAGCACACTTACCATGAGAGATCATCCCTAGTTTTGGTATTTTCTTATTTATTGATAAGGTCTTACTGATTTTGATGTTTTACACCACCATTATTGCAGAGGAAGAGAGTTTGGAGGACCTCTTGAAGAGTAAACTCAAAGGAAAAGAGATTCTACAAGGAGTTGTAGATCCAAGGAAAAATAACTTTAGTAGGTATATAATCTATGCACATGTTTTCATTCTTAGGATCTTAGATCTATGCTTTGACAATCTTTGTTTGAAGTTTTATCGCTTATACTCCATGGATTTCAAGGTTTATGAAATGAAAATGATTCTACTTGCACTTGTATTTGGTTTATCTTGCTAAAATCTCATAGATCTTTCTTTATCCATAATATCTGTAAATGATTCTATATTTTTCCATGATAGGATCTTAGAATCCCTATGCTTAAGATTTGAATCTATTTAAAGGTTTTGGTTGCCAAAACATGTAGACTTCATCTATGTTTTCTTAAGAAGATTTGCAAACTGATTTCTATAGATTCCTACATGAGATTTGAAGTATTTGGATTATTATGCTTCATTCCCTATTTTCATTTGAGTTGGAAATGTTTTTGGATTCCATAGTTCCCTATGTGTTCTATAGATGTTCCATAGTTCCCTACTCCATACCCACTACTGCTAATAACATTCTTTCTTTAACAGAAAAATAACAACATTTCTAAGTACCATTGAAACTTGAGAGAAAACTAATCTCTCCTAACCAAAACACTAGGACTATATCCCAACAATCCATTTCAGCTGTTTGGTTAGAATCACCTCCAAACTCTTTTCTGTTCCACCCAGTTAGTTCTCAGCATACTTTGTAGCCTTAAATCTATTATACCCAAGCTGTAACTTCAGATTCCTAAGTCAAATAATCCCGCTGGGTTTAGCACAACAAACCACCACTCTTCTTGGTAGTTCAGCCATAGATTCCTTAAATCCTAGACTGTATTAGTATTAAATCATTCTCATCTAGTTTCCAAGATTAGCCAACAACAAGAAGAAAAGGTAAAATAAGAGAAGAAAAGAAAAAGAAAAAGAAAAAGAAAGAAAGATTGGGTGAGTTAACTAAGTTTAGTTATATTTCAATTCACTCATTAAAATTTTAATAAATTACATATATTTATAATCACCCTAGTCATATCAAATTTACAAATCAAAAGATTTGTTAGTCAACTGTTGTCTCTTTAAAGGTTTTGGGGTAGAATAAAATGGAAGTCTGGGAGAGCCGCAAGGGCATGGAAACTGCAGAATCCTAAACTTTATAGCAACTTCTGCCCTGAGAGAAATATATATTAAAATTGAACTTAAGAATACTTGAGATTCTCCATTGTCTCATCACAAAGAAAAGTTTCAAAACTTAGTTATTTTCAAATAAACAAACTGCTTATGGGAGTTAGTCATGATTTGAAACAGATGAACATGATTCACTGTTTATACTACATTTAATTTCTTATCTAGGGACTTTTTCTACTGCTACCATCTTTTTCCAATTCAAATATAAGACTTAATGTATAAGTAATTACAGTCCTACGTATTCATTAAGGCCAGAAATATAAATATAAATATTTTGTGACTTATCGTGAATTACATAAAAGTACTTGTGAGAAGGCAGAGAAACAGATATTGACACAGCAGGGCTTTGAGAGATCAAACATCTAAGTCACTAAGAAGGAGTATATTATAGTTGGAAAAACAAGATCAAGGTTTCAGTGAGATTTTGAGCAAGAAGGTCATACCTAGAAGACCAACATAGTATGAGAGAGGGATATCATCTTGCTGAATTTTCCTCAATTGTTGAGTCTTCCTGATCAAGCTGTACTCTTCCCAGCCAGTTATTCCTGAAATCAAATCGCCTTCCTTGAAATTGGGATTATCAGAAGCTATGACTTTAGACACACCAAAGCCTTCGATGACCTTCATCATAGAACGAAATGATTTAGCAATTATGGAGGTTTGACTCTTCACAAAGAAATCAACATTGCAAGGATTCAACACGATGGAAAAGATAAAAAGGGAGGATGGAATTCTCCATCCTGAACAGAGTACCTATCATATAATTCTACCATAATTTAGGAGTGCCAAACATTACTGCTAATTGCAAACATGAATGAATATTTTAATGCATACCTCATGCTGTATTCCATCTAGTACACGATTGTTTAACCGTGAGATTAAGAAGTTAAAGTCAAATAACAGCCAGCAAATATAGAGGCTCCATAGATGTAGAAGCACTACTGCTACTACATCTATACTCGTAGCAAGTAGCAACTATCTCAGTAGTAGTACTAGAAGCTACTCCTACCACTATTTAGTAGTAGCAGCAGCTGTGGTGGTAGTATGAATTAAAACTGTAGATACATAAATTATAAATATATTGATTTAGAATAAAGATGGGACATGATACATAGCCCTCAAGAATTCAAACAGAAAAAAACCAATATTAATTGTATTGATGATGATGATGATACCAGAGACACCAAATAAGTTATAGAGAAAATATGATACGACCCCTTTTTATTAGACACATGGAGGGATGACCAAGTATTGGATTCTTCTCCTAGTAACAGCAGCTTGAAAGATTAATTTTTTGCCCAGAAAATAAGCCTTTTTTTTGTGTGTGTGAGTGTGTGTGTGTCAGATGAGAGCAACTAAGCTATAGCTTTGAAACTTGCAACATTCAAAGAGGGTGACGAAGTGAACACATGGAACCCTTTTGAGCTGACACCTAATCTACCACGTCTGAGATTGGTGGTGCATGAATTTGTTTGCTATACAAGTCGTGTATCAAACCTCTTCCCTAAATTTTATTCTTCCACAATAAATGATTAGAGCAACAACAAAAGGTAATGGGATCAGGCGAAACAAGCAGGGAAGAAAATTAGATTTAGAGTAATAGAATAACTAGCGGAAATTTGGACAGTTCAAAGATCTTGAAAACTTTGACACAAGTAAACAAAACAACAACAGAAATTCTGTATTGAAGTAAAATCTCACCAGAAAAAAAAAAAAAAAAATTGTGAAATAAGTTGCAAAACAATATATATATCAATGTTCACAACAGAAAATCATAAAAATCGAAGCAACTTTGAAACAATTCGTGAGACAATAGCTATCAAAGTAGCAAAAGGAACAAATAACACAAAATAATTAATCCCACTAATATCCAAATTGAAACATTAATAAAATTATTGCAAAATTTTCAAGCGCTCGCATATTAAATCATTAGACTACATAAAAGAAAGAAGCAAATATAAAAAAAAAAAAAACATGAGGTCTTAAAAACGAGTATTACCGATCCAGGAACAAAGGGAGGAATGTAAGAATCATAATACTCTCGCATTCTCCCTCTCATGTAAGGATCGCAGGAAAGGTAGAGGTTCTTTACAAGAAACGCTCCAGATCCTTGGGGAACCTCCAGCTTAACCTTTCCCACCTTCAGCTCCATGTCTGTCTCCTTGGGACTCCCCACGATGAAATTTTTAAAGATAATTTGCTTATTCCGAGCTTCTGCCATCATTAAATCAGACCTTCAAGCTTCAATTGAACAGCGTGTGTGTTGACACTTGACAGTGGGTAAGCAGAAGCAAAAATGTTCTGTCGCTCCTTTTAATTTATAGAGGCGGGTGTGCTACCTAACTCTTTCACAACCCCCTTGTGTTTGGTAACGCGTATGAAGTTTTGTGGTGAAAGACCATTTGAGTTTATGTTTGTAAAAGTGAACACGGCCGATCGGCTCCGAACTTGCTTGCGACTGAAAACCGGAACCCTAAATGGTTCGTTCGTTCTTATGGAAGCTTCA
>JAOXJP010000001.1:20747171-20761419 GCA_025762735.1 Platanus orientalis
ATGATAACTCTTCGCTCATGCTGCTTCACCATGGGAAGACTTATGGAGGCTAAAGAATTTGTAGACAATGTGTGAAGGTATCAAATTTTAGCTTTTAAAGGCCAAAGGCTAAAATGGTAATTTTTTCGCCTATGATGCTTCACTATTGGAAGGCTTACGGAAGCTAAAGAAATTGAAGGTGATGTATCTAGTGGTCTTGACTGTGGACCCTCATAGTCCTATTGATGCTTCTTGAGGAATTAGGGTTTGACTAGAAATGGTGTTTTAAGGGTTAATTCATTGCATATGGTACGATATAGATGATGTTTTTTGTGACCGAAATATCTAGGGAAGGCTTCATAAGAGATGCCTAACCTCCTAAGGTCCAATTTTCTCTCCCTAAACTAGGGTGCTTAACGTCTTAATGCCTAAATGTTGTTTTACTGCTCTTCATTCGATTATATGACCTGAGTTAAAATTTGGGTGTTGACACATGGCATTCCATGAACCTTGGACACTAAGACTAGACCTAGACTCTAGGTGGTTAAACATCCCATGTGGACACTCCGATCGCAAAAGTCAAAATCAACCTCAAAGTCATGTACAAAGCCCCACTCAAAGACCAATCAAGTTCATTTTTCCCAACCAAACCCTAATTTTTCAAGAAGCACCAATAGGACTAGAGGGTCTAAACTACAGTCTATCATCCTCATTTTCTTTGGAATTCTCTAGCCTTCATAAGCCTTCCAACAGTGAAGCGTCACGGGCTAAGAAATTATAATTATACCCTCATACTCTCAAAATATCTTATTTTTCTCAAATTTGAACCCTCAATGAGTCCCTAAATCTTCCCTCATCACCCAAATGACACCAAATTGGATCTTATACCCTCCAATCATAACCATCTTCAAAAAGCTATCTAATAGGGTAAGGCCTCAACAAACTCTGGCAACCACCAATATCTCAATTCTCTCAAAATACCAAGATATTCTGGTCTATATTGGATACTCAATAAGCTCTTAAAAGTTCTCTTGATGCCCAAATTCATAACAGTCAGTGGCAGTTGTTTAGATTATTCCATACCTTCAAAAAACAGTGTTTGGGTCTATTATGAATCGTATTTGAACACTTCTTACATAGGTAGAACGTATTTTAATGGAAATGCTCCCCTTTCCTTGCAACCGAGCAGTAGGTAGGATCCTAGCTCCACTGAATAATTTATTATTATTGTATTTATAAAAAATAATAACTATTATAGAAGTGTAGTAACATGTGATGGAATCGTCATTAAAGTTAAATCAATTTTTGAAAACTGTGAATCATTTTTTGTTTACCTTAAATCAAAACACAAACCACATTTTATTGTTTTAATTAAAAGAATGATTGTCTGTGCTGACAAAGGTCACTTTTGTATGTAGACATGTAACTAATTGACACATGATGTGTTTTTTAATTGGGTTTCTTTTTTGTGAGCTTCTAAATACACCCCCAAAATTTTTCTTCACACCTTAGTTTTAAAATTTTTCAAAATTCCAACAAATACCATTGATTAAAATTACCCTTCTAACCCAAATTCCAAAAATAAAATTTTCCTCTACACCCCACCCCTTCTTACCCCCCTCAAACCCCCACCTCCTTAATCAAACTCTCACCCAACAAACATAAGCTAAACCCTTTTTCTCTTTTTACACCCATTGTTATTTTAAAGCATAGGAATCGCTCAATGGATCATCAAAAGAGTATAACCAGAGCAGGAAAATCATTTTACGGTACGTATTTTTTGTTTCAAAACTTTTTTTTTCGTGTTCAGTTCGGCCACAAAGGGCTAAACAAAAGGGTTATGTTTGGCCCAAAGTGACCAAACAAAATGGCTCTGTTCAGCCACTTAAGGCCAAACATAGCCATTATATTCAGCCTTGTGTGGCCAAACAGACCTTTTTTTTTTGCATATATTGACCTTTTTTGTGATGTTCCAATTGGAGAGTGATGTTTCAACCAATTCAACAAGGTTTCGACTAAGATGGTAATGGATTATAGCAGTGAGTTTATCACGCATGAGGTAAAGTTGTTTGGATTGTTTTTTAATTATTGTGTGAATATTGTTTGAGTTGTTATGCTTCAATTTTTATGTTATTATTTTATGTATAGATATATAAGAGCCGAGCAACATCATGTAAGTAGGCGGCTGATGTTGGGTGGAGAAATGGTTTTGCCATTGTCATTAAAAAGTCAGATTTTGGTGGTTCCTCAAGGAAACCAAGTATTAACCTTGTATGTGAGAAGAGTGGGCAGTATAGAGAGTATAAGAAATGTAAAGATATCACATAAGAAGAAAAAAAACATGTGGTGTCATGTACCAAGAAATGTGGATGTCCATTTGATTTGAAGGGCAAAAAACCACCCACTAATGATGATTGGATTTTGTTAATAGTACGTGGTGTGTATAATCATCCGATTATGGATCATTTCAAAGGACATTCATATGCTAAAAGACTGTCAGAACAAGAGACTTCGAAGTTGGTTGACATGTCCAGGAGTATGGTATGATCAAAGTACATTTTGGCTATACTAAAACAAAGATACCCCTTAAATGTTACTACAATGAAGACTATACAATGCATGTCATAGACATAGAATGACGTAGAAGGGTGGGGGATCTCAAATGCAGCAACTACTAAGACAGTTGGCAAAGCATAGATACATCGAGTGGCATAAGAAAGTCGATGATACCGAGACCATGACTGATTTGTTTTGGGCACACCCAGTTAGTTTGGAATTGTTGCATGCAGTTCTGCATGTTTTGATCATGGATTGCACCTATAAGACAAATAGGTATTGTATGTCCCTTTTGGAGATTGTTTAATTAACATCCACTGACATGACCTTCTCTGTAGCTTTTGTATATCTCTAATATGAAAGAGAAGATAACTTCACATGGGCATTGGGTATTTTGTGTGGTTTGATGGATGATAGTGCTCTTCTTCATGTTATTGTGACAGACAGAGAGTTGGCTCTAATGAATGCAATCTCTACAGTGTTTCCTACTACTGCACATTTTTTATGTAGATGTCACATCAATAGAAATGTTCTTGCAAAGTGTAAGAAGATGTTTTTGATAAAAGTTAAGTGGGACAGGTTCATCATGAGTTGGAACCTATTGGTGTTGTCATCGACAAAAAAAGGATACATTCAACATCTCACATTATTAAATAAATAATTCAGTACGTATCCAGATGCACTCGAATATGTGCGAAGTAGTTGGCTAGACATATGTAAAGATAGATTTGTGGCTGTTTAGACAGATAGATGGATGCATTTTGGGACGACTATAACGAATAAGGTAAAGAGTGTATGTAAAGCTAAAGAGGCAACTCAGATTGAGTAAATGGGGTTTTGAGTCTTCTTGAACAAGTATACATATGTTACTTGAGTTGCAGCATATAAACATAAAAACATACTTCAAAAAGAGTAAGATAGTCGTCTAACATAACTTCAAGCTTTCCAAATTTAAAGAGCTTCGAGACAACATTTCCATAAAGACGATGGATATAATTTTGTTTGAGATGAAGCAAACCAAATTTGTTTGTGTTGATGATGTTGCATGTGGTTATGTTTGTCAACGCACATACGGATTGTCATGTGCCCATTAGATTGCAAACTGCATAAGACAGGGTCGCCTAATTCCCCTTGATTTTATATATCTGCATTGGCATAAGCTTGACATGCTAAGTACCCCAACTCAGTCATGCTAGAAGTTAGATTATACTGATGATGTGGAGATGTTCGTGTGAAAGTTTAATGAACACGATTCCACATCTAAGTTATAAATGTTGAAGAAGTTAAGAGAGATAGTAGCATCATCCAGTTCACACCTGATGAAACCGGAGGTGAAGTCGATAATGCAATGTCACCCACATGTGAAGATTGACACATCTACATGGTGTGAACCGTTTGCATTCTAAATTTTAGCTTCAGTGTAGGATAATCATTCTCCACCCAAAACTACAGCTATGGTTGCCACTCTACTGTAATCCTAACAACCAAAACCTAAGAGGAGACCAAAGGAAAAGGTAAATAATATATTTATAACAATGAAAATGATAATATGTTTGTTTATTTAACATATTATGTTTCCTTATTTCTTTTGTAAGTATTTTGAATCCATTTAGTGACGAAACACACATCGACATCGTACATTGAGGTCTTTCTGGTAGGGTTAAGACCTTATATTTGAGATGTTAAAGATGTGGTTGCTAACGAGAATTGTGTATTCATGGCAATTGTTAGATTGCTAGGATTCGGAGAAGATGGTTGACGACAGATCATAATGGATTTACTAAATGAGTTACATAGTCATAGGCAACATTATGGGCAAATATATGGGACTCATAAGCGAGTTGATGAGATGATACATTATCATGCTTTGATGATTGTCCTGGATATTCCTACTGGATGACCATGGTAGACTGCGGACATCTCATAACATTGCATTACAATGTTGTCTTAATTACTTGAGCATGTAGTAGCACCAAACCTTTCTGCCACTTAGATTAAATCCATTGCCTATAGCTGACCAGAGAGAAATTGCTATCAGGTTCATTAATAGAAATCATTTCATTCAAGTATTTGTTATTACCCATTCTATTATGTTATTCTAATTATTTTGATCATATGTAATGTTATCATATTTTTGTAGGTCTTCTTATCGTCGGGATATCTTATTTCGCCTATAGCGACAAACTGGTATCGGTATTGCTATGTCAGTACAGTACTAGCATATTAACCTCGGATACAAGAATTCAAAAGCATTGTTAGTTTGGATGTAGCTATATAAGAGACGATAGATTTAAATGATTGATGTATTCAATGATGAGATATATTGTATTTAGTGACAGCTTTGTATTATATTAATGTATATTTTAGTTTTTTTTAATAAAGTTCTCAATATTCATCAAAAAAATTATTTCACAAAATAATTAGATGATAAATATGACTGACTCGTAAATTATATCAATGGAATAAAATATATGCCAAAGTTAACGTGGTCATCTCCTGTGTAAATATAATGTCTCATCATAAAATAAAATAAAAATATATGTCCTCTCCCTCCCTATCTCTCCTCTCTACGACTTGTTCTTATGACTCTTACGAAAGAATTTAATGGTAGTGCAAGCACCAGGAGTAGTGGAGGCATACGCTAGATTAATATGAACCTCCCCTAACAAGTGCTAAACCTGATAGAGCATAACATACGTGTCCGTTGAACTCTTATTAGGACCACTTGTGACGATAAGACGAATAAGGCTTAATGTACTCCTAACATGTTCCTGTATTCAAACAACAAACACACATTCATAAGATTGATGCATATTAAAGTGAAATAGTAAATCATAGCAAGATACAAGTGAATGAATGAGATGTCTGATAAGCTAACAACAAGGATGCACTACTTTAGGAGGAGGGCTAGCCTATATAGGTGGATCAATGCTCGGGGTTCTGCACGGACAGGTGGGACATACGTGCATACCACTCCATGTAATCCAGGGTACAATCCCCTAGATAAAAAAACTAGAATGGATTGATCCATTGCGCATAACATGTGGCTACTCTACCTTTGCCAAATCTGATCAATGTAAGCATAGTCTACCCAATACTATATGGCACCCTAGAGAGCTCAATATGGGTTTAATAGAGCAGAGGGAACGTATTGGACCCGACTGAATTGCCTTAGCACCTTGTTCGGATGATAAGGCTCTACAACATCAAAGCATTTTAGCAGGTAATGGTAGAATACAATATCGAGAAATTGATGGTGGGCTTGACAATCGACATATAGAGTCCAGTTCACCTATGAAAATAAGTGAAATGAATGTTAATTATGTAATCAAGCTAATAGTTAAATCTACATAACTTAAGTAAAGATCTATGTAACTTAAATAAGCAAACGTAAGCTTAATATAATACCTCATTAACACTAATGTGTCAATAGCCTCCTGCAAGGCCTACAGATTGTCTCCTAGTGGCCCATACTCTCTTCAAAGAATCCATCGGTACATCCATGGCTCGTACCCTCCATACTATATGTTACAATGAAGTGTGAAGTAGGGAAAATGCTCGTATATCTACCCCTCAAGTAGTGTGACGTACCCTGCCATTTGTGGAACACCAGCCCTACTCACAGTTCCCAATAGGCGATATATGTAGGCTAGGGCTACAGTACCCCATTTGTAATCCTGCACTGTCCCCAAATCACTCAATAGCCTCAGATAATTCATAAGCATTCGTGTGGCAGACTTATCACATAATAGTGTACATCCCAATAAAAACAAGTATGCCCTGACTATACACTCAATCTCGGCCCCACCACTACGGTCAGTAACATGCCTAAAAAAATCCCCCAGCCACTCCATCCAAATAGACTAACCCCAAGCGCTTGCAATCTCATCCATCGCCTGCTGGTGTGAGACTCCCAGCTCCTTAACCAATAGGGTGATCATCTCCCTATTTGATAGCCTCTCGGTGGGTAATGAGACAAACCTACCAACGACAAGAATCCCTAGAAGAATCAAGACATTGTCTAGCATAATAGCCATTTTCTCAAAAGGCATTTGGAAAGTATTGGTCTTTGGATACCATCTTTCCACAAATGCCGACACCACTGCCTTATTAACAAATCAGTAGGATGCTGAAATCAGTAGAGAAAGGCCAGACGTAGCAATTAATCTTCTAAGCATCTCGTTCCATATATTTGGATCCTCTAGTACCCACTCTTTTATTTTCTGTGCGTGGGATAAACATTTTAGAGGCTTCATCTCCTGTAGTAAAAACAAACAATATTAATAAAGGAAATAACTATAACATTGGAAATTACTAATATATAATAAAAATAATAAATAAAAACAAACAATATGTAATACTTGTTGCTTCTAGATTACCGCACAATGTGTGTCCCGAAGCTCGTTAACAAGAAAGGGTTTTTTGGAGTTCCAAGAATGTTTGGAGATTCTTCAGTCTCTTCATAGTTTTCGCAGTACAAATATATTATTGTGTCTCATCAATGTAACTCGGAGACACTGATTGTTCAGTGGCTACTCTCAATGTTTCACCTATGCGACGTCTCCTGGCTGATGTCATCGGTCGGGTACGGGTATGAGATATGCCAGCATCCATATTTGTCATATAATAACATATTCATACATTAGTAGATAATACCATTTTTTTTTTCATTTTTTGTAGAAAAAAATGTCTTGGCAATTTTTCTAACTTTTTTTTTTTTTCTTCAGAATGGGCTATTCGGCCACACAAGGCCTAACATAAGCCCTTTGTTCGGCCACATAGGGCCGTAGAGAGGGCCTCTGTTCTGCCTTGTGTGGTCGAATAACCCATTCAAAGAAAAAAAACCAAAAAAAGTTGAAAAAATTGTCTTTATTAAAAAAAAACTTGAAAAGATACACATCATTGCATTTTTGTAGCATCAAATCATGAGAAAAAAACTATTTTTTATAACGATTTTTACAAAGCTTATCTTTTTTGAGTTTTTTGGTCTGTTCCTGTCTTTTTTTATTTACATCGATTTGGTTGTATTTTTTGAGGATTTGCATTTGTAACCACTGAGATCGTCAAACTATTGTTGTTGTTGGAGTGTCTTCGTTGTTGTCATCACTACTGTTGTCATCGGATGTTCTCTAGCTCTCGTTCTTGTTTGTTCAAACGTAACGAGAAAAAGGGAGTGAATGGAGTGAGAGGGGGTGTAGTTAGAAAAGAGACGAGTGAGGTAGGGGTATTTAGGGATGATAGGGGTGTGAAAAAAATTAGAGTGTGAAGAGAAGTTTTGGGGGTGTATTTAGAAGCTCCTTTTTATTTAAACCGAACTATTTTTTGAGGTTTTCACCCCAACACGTGTCAACTTATTTCATTAACAGAACTTATTCAAATTATATATATATATATATGTTAAACAGTAATTATTGTGTGTGTTTTTTTTTTTTTGGGCAGGTAGTAATTATCGTTTGTGGGGGTAAATAATACAAAATTATTATTATTGTTTGGTATGGGTCTCTTTCATTCATTTTGTTTTTGGAGTTTTTCGCTTGGATTTATCCCACCACCACTGAGAGAGAACTTGGTGCGTGCCCCACCAATTCCGTGCATTTTTGTGCTTCTCTCTGATATCCACACACAGCAATGGCCGCCACGCTTTCAAGTTTCCTAAAAGCAAAAACCCAAACAGTGACAGAAAGCAATAGAAAAAGTTGATCTGTTTACACTAGTACTACTTTAGTAAGAAAAATGGACTTGGGTTAATCATTTCTTGCTCTTCTTTTAAGCTTCTCTTGTGGTGGGTGAGTTTTGAGCTTCGAATCTGGTGAGATATTGGGCTTGGAGTAATACGATTTCCTGTTTTTATGTTATGTTCATGGGGAACAATTTCTTTGTTTCTCTTCGAGAATCCCTAACAGATGATCGATTCACTGAGTCACTGATGACTAATGGATTTGGAGGTTTGAGTGATATGTGAAGTTAGGTTCTCGGAGAGAGACTAAGAAAGGTTTTTCCTTTTAGATCAAACTCCCATCTTAACCAGGAAAAACAAATTCAAGAGGTACGTACTGACTATGGATTTCTGTGTTTGAAGATATAGAAGAATCATAGGTTAGAAATTCCGTTGGGTAATTTATTTTATAAGATGATGGGTTTCATAGACACAGCCATAATTTTCAAGTCAGAAAATTTCAAATTAGGATTTTGTTGAGAGGTAGATTATGTAACTTTTCACAGAAACAAGGGTTTTGGTATCTGGATTTTAGGTGATTTTGGGGGAAATTTCTCTGGGTTTTTGAAATCAAAGATTGGGGGTGTCACTCTCTGGATTTGAATCAGCAGTGGAAGACACAACTTTGGAGTACTGAATCTTGTGAATTTTGGGGTTCTTTATATAGGGGAGAAGGAGAAAAAAAAAAAAAAAGGGAAATTGATTTTTGTTCCAAACCAACCTTGTGTCAATTAAGTGTGTGTCCATGGAGAAACAGAAGAGCTTCCGTGGGGTGATGGAGAAACAGAAGAGCTTTCGAGGGGCAATAGAGAAGCAGCTAAGCTTTCGTGGGGTGATGGAGAAACAGAAAAGCTTTCGCATAGCAATGGAAAAGCAGCAAAGCTTTCACGAAAAGAGGAAGAACAAAGAATCTCCTGGAAAAAGGGGTGACTCCCCCTTTCATCTGGCTGCCCGCACAGGGAACTTAATAAGGGTTAAAGAGATTCTTCAGGACTCCTGCAACCATAGCGGTTTGAATGATTTGCTGTCGAAACAAAACTTGGATGGGGAGACGGCCCTGTATGCTGCTGCCGAGAATGGGCACTCCCTAGTTGTTACCGAATTGTTGAAGCATTCAGATTTTCAAACTGCATCCATCCCGGCCAAGAACGGCTATGATTCATTCCATGTTGCAGCCAAGCATGGTCATGTTGGTAAAAAACTCCATCTAAACATCCACTTTTTCTTCCTTAGATATTTGATTTGTTTCTTCTTCTTTTCCCTGTAGTATAAAGTGATACTTTACAGTATAGATTAAACATTTTTTTTCCGAGTTAGAGACAGGGTTAATATATTGCTAGATTATTTATATATTTTCTGAGTTTGAGAAATGAATGAAACTCAAGATTTTATTGTACATATTAGATCCAACAGCCTGATTTCGTTTACAATTTTTTTGTACTGGAATTTTGAGGATCGGATACCATATAGGTTGGATTTATTGAAGTTTTGGTAAGGCCTTTTTTATTTCTCTCCTTCTGTAAAACCATGATTAAGATTTTTTTTTAATTTTGAAAGAAAACAATGATTTGTTTTTATGTGTTCCTTTTCAACTAATCAATTCATGGTTATAGATCTCAGACGATCCGATCCAGATTAGGGTCGTTTGAGACCAATCCGTTTTGCAATCCCCTAGGAATGATGCGATCAGATCACTTAAGCTTGGCCGATTCACCACAGATCTGCCCATTCCAGGATTAACCAATCCAGGATGGACCAAGACTGATCCAGATCCCAATCCTGAGTTCTTAAACCATGAACTTATTCAATCTCATGTTTTCTATTCCATGATTTTGGTGATCTGTTTAGTATATATATATATATATACTTTTTTATCTATTTATTATAGTATTTTTCTTTCAAGAATTTATGAAGCTTCTTTATGTAAAACAATGCATAAAACTACCTCATCCCTCTTTCTATCTTACCTTCACTTTTCTTTGAAAATTTGGAAGGAAAACAAATTTATTTTATGTTCCTCACATTCAACTACTGATTTTGCATGGTTTATGAACTTGAGATCGGGATCAGGATTGCTCCTGGATTGGGTGATCCTGGCATGAATTGGCCAATCCTCCAAGTGGCTGGATCGCCTGATCCCTAGGGGATCACAGATTGATTGGTCTCAGTTGATCCCGATCTGGATTGGGCAAAAATTGTGATCATCCGAGTTTTAAACCCTGCTGATGTGGTTCAAAAAATTCTTATCCTTCAGTCTGTCTTTATCCATGTGAGTACATGCCTTAGGAATTTGTAAGTAGCTTTGAAGTTTCTTCATGTACCACAGTGGATAAAACTTTATTTATTTTTTACTCTATCATCAAGGACAATTTAGAATTTATCTTCCTATGCTACCATATGATTTAGTTCATGGATATGTGTGCCATATAGGTTGTTAGATGTTTGGCTATAGAAAGTCTAAGGTGGGTTTAGACTTAAAATTTGTTATTAAGGAGAGTTAGGAGAAATTTTTTTAGTTGTTTGTAAAGTTCCTTAAAGGCAAGGCACTCATCAGGTGAACCATACCAAGAGTGAATATCAAACTGGTTTACATGGTGCACTTGCTGTCAGTTGGAGTGACCATTTCTTGGCTTCTATCTTTGAGATATCCTATCTAAACCTGACTGGATGGGAATAACTATCCCTTCTACGGACATATTAATGAACCTTTGGCCATTTCTTCTGGCCATCCAAATAATGCAATTGGATAATTACACTTGTTCAGTAATGTTAAGCCCCGTGGTACTGTCTAGGTCACCTCAGGTTGCTTACCTGTCAGTCCAATGCACTTGTTGGTTGATTGTCCATATTGTTCTTTCCCTTTAGCCAATGGACATAAAGGGTTTCAGTTTGTTTCAGCAATTTTTTTTATTTATAACTTATTTTTTATTGTTTCGCAGAGGTGTTGAAGGAGCTTCTCAATGCTTTCCCCAACTTGGCTATGACCACGGATTCATCCAATTCTACGGCCTTACACACAGCTGCCGCCCAAGGGCACATTGATGTTGTCAATCTCCTTTTGGGGACTGATTCAAACCTCGCTAAGATAGCCCGAAACAATGGTAAGACTGTCCTTCACTCTGCTGCAAGGATGGGACACTTGGAAGTGGTGAAATCACTAATAAGCAAGGATCCAAGTACTGGTTTTAGGATTGATAAGAAGGGCCAAACTGCATTACACATGGCAGTGAAGGGGAACAATGTAGACATTGTACTCGAATTGCTTAAACCTGATCCCTCGGTCATCAGTTTGGAAGATAACAAGGGGAATATGGCATTGCATATTGCAACAAGGAAGTGTCGCATTCAGGTGGGACCAATTCTTTATCTTACATCTGATTATTTAATTATTGATGAAGGTTATACATTTTTTCGATACTTTTGGCATGGACTATTTTTGTGGTATTTTTGACGTTATGAACTTTAATCCACCTCATCCTATACACTTGGCCCCGCCTTACATCGATTTGCATGGTCAACTAATAAGTCATCTCTTGGATAGTTGGATGGGCTGTTTGCATATTATTAGTCCAAGCAATATTACCGAAAGACAAGGATTTAAACCTTGAATGGCTATTAGGATATCTTTAAATATCAGGAAAAAGTTTCACAAGTTGTTTGTTGAAATCATCCAATCATTCTATAATTGGGTCATGAAAGATGCTTTCACTTATTAAATGGGTCTATGTTGTTGTTTCATTTGAATATGTGAGCTGAATGGAATGCCTGATACAAATTTAGTGCAAAAGATAGGTTTCATGTCCATTAAGAATGGATACTAATTTCTTGCTATTGTTTGAGAATTTGACAATTTTCAGTTGCATCTTCTTTCCATGACTACTACACAGTAAAAGGTATTTATTAATTTTATTGAGTATCAATGCTAAAAAATTTGTTGATCAACTTAAAGAACCCACTTGGCTGGGATCTGAGTACCCACATCTAGGTCTAGTTCTATAGAACGCAAAAAGGGAAAGTGGAAAAAGAGTTATAATCTATGTGGCTGACCTTTTCGAAGAATGGTGAATTCTTTGTTGACTTGTAACCTCAAGCTTGGAAACAGAAGGATTGGCTGTTGCACTTTAAAATTCTCTCTAAAACTTGATCTTGTGTTCCAAAAAGAAATCAGGTTGAGTAGGTTAAAGGCATGTTGATGCAGCACACAGGACTGTTTATGCTCAGAACCTTATGCCAAAAGTTGGGTAAACAGAGGTCGAAACTGTGCTATTCCTGGCTTCTTAAGGAGTTAAAAAGTGGGGCAGACATGGACTGGTTGTCGGGTTAGTGATGCAGCAGCTCTCCATTGGTTGGAAACCGAATATCCCCTTTAGAGTCCCAATACCAAGCCCAAAGGGAGAGTTTGGAAGAGGTCCAATAGGCCTTAGTGATTTAAATTTATTTATCTGTTGTTTTAGGGGTGTTTTAGTCTAGTTTTTAGTCTTAAACGGGTTATTATGAAATAAGGCTTTGAGCCATAGGAGTTAGTTGCAATTATTAGAAGTTAGAGATTTTTTTTAATGTCTTTGATGTATTTAATGAGGGCTGGTCGACAACCACTCTTATTAAGGGTATTTGAGTCCATGTCTTATTAGGATTTCAAGTCTTTTATATAAAACACAATGGGGGCTGTAACTATTCAGTTTTGAGGAAATAAAGAATTGTTTTGAGGTCCACGATTTGGGTGGTTGCTGTCTCTCTTTTCTCTCACTCATGGTTAGGTAAGCCTTTCCCTCTCATCTCTCTTTCCTTTGGTGAATCCCTCTTCTTCTACCTCTCTCTTCTATATTTCTTCTCTTCTTTCTTGATTATTGTAATCATCTTACTGTTATCTTAAATTCCAGCACTGTTCTTGTTTCTTTTTACTGAAAGATTTATCTAGAACCAATCTTGCTCTCGTTCTTGGTTGATTTTTTAAACCTGAGATATAAATCTAACTTAGACCTACCTGTTTCTTTCAATTTCCCTTAAGAAACCCATCCTAAACGTAACCCCATCCTGTCAGCCACCAAGAACCATTATTTTCTATTGATGTATGTCAATCCCATGAGCATGTGTTGGGTACAAGGGTAGTTGTAAGTGTCCTATGTGAGCTCACAAGTTCAAATCATAAAGATAAGAAGAACCAAAGACCAAAAAAGAGTACCGGGAAGAGGCACACCAAGGAAGATATATATCATGCATATCATGTCATATTGTGTGCCTAAAAACAGTCCTAGACATGGTTTAAGAAACCTAAGAATGCCCAAGGAAAGCTAAAAAAAGCAGCCCAAAAGAAAATTTGTAGAAAAACACAGTCGAAACCGATTGCAAAACTCGTAATCGATTTCGCTGAAATCGATTGCGAAATGCGCAATCGGTTTCGGTATAGATTTTGATAACAGTTTTTCACAGCTGAGGCCCAAACTCAGGCCCAAATCGATTTTGGCATGAGTTTTGGAAAATTACTCAAAACCCAAACCGATTGCAAACAGCCAAATCGATTTAAGACATAAAAGGCATCCCAAACCAATTGTGAGTTTCGCAATTGATTTGGACCTCAAACCGGTTTGGAGGGCAATTTTGAAAGAAAAAAATACGAAAATTTAGGGGAGATTTTTGAAATTTGAACCCCGTTTTGGTTCATTTAAAGGCCCAAATTCAGTCCTTGTCGTATGCTCATCCTAAGGCCAAGGATGCTTTTTCCCACTATAAAAGAGACTTCTCTTTAGAGTAAAAACTCCTCCAACACTCCAAGTTATTTTTGAGAGAGCTAAGATGCATACTATTTTGAAAGCCTTTTTCACTGTGCAAACCTCCATTGCCTACAGATATCTGAGCTTTAATAGCTAGCATTCTACACTTTTCTCTCTTATTTCTTCTCTCCTATTTAGCTACATTCCCACTATTGAGGAGAGGTTGTGGTGAACATTTTTTTCTAGAGGAACTTATCTTTGACTGAGCTCAAGGAGCATTAGAGCC
>JAOXJP010000001.1:20761519-20773732 GCA_025762735.1 Platanus orientalis
TCTCGTCATCTTTGCTGTTACATTTGGATTTCCATCTCTATCACCTACCATCCAAGACCCAAATTTTATTCGTGTGCAAGTCAGTGGAAGTGATCTTCCTGTATGCTTCTTCAGGGCACTGCTGACACAATGTAAATAATGAGTCATGGCTTTCCAAAGGGACTGCTCCACAATGTGCAAGCCAGTCCTAGCTTCATCTACTGGTGTAGGCTTTTGGCATCTCAACTCATCTGTCTGCCATATTGCACTTGTCTCCCTTGCCAGGTCTTCAATCAACATCTCTCGATCTTCATGGCTAAGGTCTGGCCGATCGTTGTACTCTAGGAGATGAGCAAATCTTATGTGTTTGTATTGCAAGGTGCTGTGGCTGATCTGGGTGGGATGAGCTGTGAAAACAATCTCAACCTCCTGCTTGCAAACAGTGTTAGAGCTCATCGGATGAAACTCCTCCCCTGTGATGGGTTTCAGCAATACCCATTAAATTGAGGTTATGGTTGAATGCTCTGGCCAGTGTCAAGGCTTTTCTAGAGTCATCTCTGATATCTCCAAAGCCAGCTGCTTCTTGGGTAGCTCTGCTGTGTCCTCGATCCCCACCATCCTCATATTGCAAGCACTCTGAGCAAGATCTCGTATTTGTTCTACTTTCTCCATGAAGGATGTTTCGGCCACTATAATGATAGTTCAGATGTTTGTCTCAGGCCGGCAGGAGTTGAAGAGTTTCTGAGTTGAAGAAGACCAAGAAGCATGCCTTGGGATTCCAGAAACTCTCAAAAAGAAGACTCATCTTGCAACCAGTTGATGGTTAGATTGAATATCTCAGAAAACACAATAGAACATGCAAAATAAATAAATAAATAAACTTCTAGTTAACAAGTGAGACTCTTAATCAACTTAGATTCTAAAGAAAAGTAAACCAAGTAAAGACTAACCTTCTAGAAAGCATAAGAACCAAGAGTCTTAAGTAAACAAATGAAGGAACCAAATGCCTGCTGGACTGGATTTGTCAGGTTTCAAATGTTATACGAGATGAAAATTCTTTGATATCAAGCTTTCAGCCTATAATTACTTCTGTCGGCTTGTCTTGGAAAAAGCTCAAAGTATGTGTGCTTACTCTACTGCATTGTTTTGTGAGATTAGCATGTCAAAGACGTAAGTTTTTTTACCCAAAGTTAGTATACACACCTTTGGCTCATCAATTACATTAAAGATTTTTCTATGCTTCTCCTTGTCTTTGCAATTTTATCAGAAGCTTGTACAACATCCTCAATAATCTTTTCCCAAACATGAACATCTTGTTCTCTCAGAGCATCTTCTCTTCTACTCACTGTCATAAAAGGAAAAAAGAAAAATCTCTCTTTCAACCATCTTCTTTGCTTCAATCTTCTTTTTTACATAAACTTTGACCTTTCTAGCTTCCACTTTCATAGGCTTTAGCATGATTCTTTGCCATAGTACAAGAATAAGTAGATGTTGGCTTTGCCTTTAGTGATGCTTATCCCTATCATAAAGCCATGGCTGACCAGATAAATATTTATGGAAGCATTGTTAGTCCATGAGTAAAACAAACAGAGTCTGGTTTATGCCCTCATTAGTCAGCTAACAGAATAAGCTTTCTAAAACTGAACAACTCGGTAAAGTAGAACTGTTTAACAAAAAATGTATATTATAAGTCTCATTGGACAACTTAATTTACAGATTTGAGGTCATGGATCTCTAGATAAGTAATCACTATCTGCTTCCAACTGCTGCAGCAGCGTTCTAATGAAATATAAATCATGATGCCTCTTAGTCGAAGTCCAGTTTCTGATGCTAGGATATAGCGTGACCATTACAAGTAGATTTCTTCTTTTATCATACAGTGTTGGTGGTAGTAGAGGTGGATTTGATAGAATCATGGTAGAAATGGTTAGCAGTTGGAGCCTGGAGGGGGAGAAGTCTTGATGCTGAACCCAAGAAGGGATTCTTTCTGGAATTATAGTCTCAACCAAAATGGAATGGCTTCTCAGTGGAGCTTGTGATTTCCTGTAAACCTCTATCTGGCATTGCTTGTTATTTTGTTAATCCAGTGCAATTCCATTATCCATACTGAAATCTGCTTATATTGTTGCAGATAATACGCTGTCTACTATCAGTTGAAGGTATCAAGATCAATGCAATTAACAAGGCTGGAGAAAGCCCACTTGATATTGCAGAGAAATGTGGAAGTGAAGAGATTGCCTCTGTTCTGAGAGAGGCAGGGGCTACAAGTGCTAAGGACCATGCAAACCCTCCGAGTGCAGCAAAGCAACTGAAGCAGACAGTTAGTGACATCAAACATGGTGTGGAGTCCCAACTGCAACAAACCCGTCAGACCAGGGTGCGGGTGCAGAAGATTGCAAAGAGGCTAAAGAAGCTTCACATTAGTGGCCTTAATAATGCAATAAACTCGGCCACTGTCGTTGCAGTCCTAATTGCTACTGTGGCTTTTGCAGCCATCTTCACTGTTCCTGGACAGTATGTTGAAACCAAGGGAGACAGTCTCTCCCTTGGGCAAGCACATATTGCAAACACTGCAGCCTTCATTATCTTCTTTGTGTTTGACTCTCTGGCTCTCTTCATCTCCTTGGCTGTTGTCGTTGTCCAGACATCCATAGTTGTGATCGAGGAGAAGGCAAAGAAGCAACTCATGTTTGTGATCAACAAGCTCATGTGGCTGGCTTGCCTTTTCATATCGGCGGCTTTCATTTCTCTCACATACTTAGTTGTGGGGCGGCATTCCCGATGGCTTGCTGTTTATGCCACTGTGATTGGTGGCGTGATAATGCTGACTACCATTGGTTCCATGTGCTACTTTGTTGTCTTGCATAGGATTGAGGAATCAAATTTGAGGAGTATATCAGAGAGCCGTTCCCGCTCATATTCTGTCTCTACTATGGTTTCGGACTCTGAGCTACTGAACAACGAATATAAGAGGATGTATGCAGTATAGTGTCAATGCAGTTTGGAGCTAGAGTTTGGTGTCTCTTCAGTACCCAATGAGGATCAATGAGCACTAATTCTTCTATCCAGATATTTCAATATTTAGTAGCTATTCCTTCTCTAATAACTTCGGTTCAACCAATTAACTCGAGCTGAGGTGTTTAATACGTGGAGAACATTTTATGGGTTATCGGGCTCGACAACTCCAGGAATGACGGGGTAATCTATATGGATTTTGGTTTTATGTTTTGAACTACTATGGATTGGGTTGAAAGTTGTATCCCAGTATATGTTGTCTGCTTCATTTTCTGTGAAATTAATATAAAACAGGCAAGCTAGGATTCAGGAGCGTTGGATCCAACTGTTAAGCTTTAGTGACACCCCCACACAGATCATCAGATTGCTTAGGATAAATGCTCGAGTAAGAGATGAGAACTCAAAACTCCAAGTGAATGTTCCGATTGTAAAATATTCAAGGTTAGTGTATGTATGATTATATATCCAAAGACTGAAATTATTTGTATATTGGTTTAGCATGGATCTCTGCCCAAACCTTGTCTTGTTTAATTTGCATTATTGTCAAGCACTGTAATCTGATTAACTTTTGACTTGTTATGCTCAATATCTGTATGACCTCAGGTTTATCATATCCTTAATGAAGCAGTTCTCAAGCTTTGCCTTAAATGTGTCTCCACCCAATACACTGATCTAAATTGTTGTATTGTTGTCGCACTCATGGCTGAGAGTGAAAATTTAACCAAGTAAAGTCTGTCAAGCAATGGACTTTGAATTGCAAATGAGGAAAGAATACAAAGAAAATGCGGGGTGGAGTATCGGTATAAACAGCTTGGCGGTGTTCCTGCACACCCCGACAGAGATTCTCCAGATTGCACGGTCATGGAGATGTGGGCCTGCAATCCAACTTTCAGGGCTACTGGAGACGCTGATGTCAGGCGGCATGGCTTGTCACATGACTGAGTTGTGCCAAACACGATCCAAAAAAACTATCAGAACAAAAATGCATCTCACTTAACCTTAATTGTACCTGATTTCAAGACCAATCCTTCCATCAATATCTGATATCATATATTGAGGGAATTTTACAATCCCAAGGGCCTAGACTGAGTTGAACCAGAATATCGTTTGGTTCTGACTCCAAGGGTTTAGACACCCTTGGCACGGTTTAGATCCTGTCCTGTTAGGACCTGTACGCAACCTAAGTGCATGGAAAGGTTATGCATAGGTTGTATACATCTTTTTATGCCAAACTGTGCACTTAGGTTTTGGACATTCCCTAAGAGGACATAAGCAGACGGCAGGATCTAAACCGCCCTTGGTGTGGATATTGGCTTTTAGTGTATGTCATGTCCCAAAAAAAACATGATCTTTAGGTTGCTTATCATCATCCTCCAAACAAGAAGATGACAACTTTGCTACAGAATGACCTGTCTGTTGTCTAGCTGTGGTGATCAACAAATGACGATGTTAAGGATTGTAATGTGTGAAGTTTGATTTGGGTTAGCATCAGATTTTGTCAATCTGAATATGACTTGGATTATAACATGAAAAACCCGAATATAGAAAATTTCAGAATTTTTGATCCATTTTATGGTTTTATGTATCGGATCGGATCCAAACCGTATCCGTAATGTAATAGGGTTTTTGAGAATATTTATATGTTTTGTTCTAGGGTTGCGTGTGAAGAGGGAGAGATTATGAAATTGTAATTGTCTTTGACGAAGGTTTCTAGATAGTGAAAGTTTTCTCTGCAGCTCTATGGTTTTTTTCCAAATTAGGGTTTTCCACGTAAATCTTGTGTTGTGTATGATTTTCTTTTTCGTTTTACTTGTTGATTTTATTGCATCCCATTTTCTTCTAAGATGAAAAAGGTAAATCGGTCCTAACAAGGATGACCGATATATGAGGTGAGTGCTAGTTTAAGGTATCCAATCTGACATGAATGAAGTATTTTCCATGAGTAGTTTTGGCTGCTTATTATGGTGTTGTAGGTTGAATGATCTAATATACTATCATCTTTGGCTTTTGTTGATTTTCGGGATGGTAAATCAAGTAGTTAGAGCTCTAGATGTTAAGTGTGAAACAATCGCACACTGATCAATTGCACGTTGCAATCTAGTTCATTCACAACGTACAAATTGGTACATTCTCGAGCTTTAGACTTGATTCAAATTCAAAGTTTTTACCTTGTTTGTTTTATCACTAATTCGTCTAAGACCGAGAATGTGTCATTTTCGTGTTTCTTGAAAATAGTTGAGGTTTCTCAATAATTGTGCAAGGGATGCAGCCTAACTAACTTCAGGATATATTCTCACTCTGGCAGAACCTTTGTCTCTCTACGGAGTATTCACACTTTCTGACAGAAACAAATAAACTTTTATCATTACTTAAAATCTGGTATTTTATGAGTTATTAAAATTTTGGCAGCATAAACATTAATGCCCGAATCAATAATGAGCTCGAGATACATGATGTGTTTTTACAGCACCAAGTATCGAGTTAACTCAACTCTTTGACACAAGCTATTTATCTTGAAAGTAGATGACCGAAGACATCGAAGAATGAGCCATCTAGAGGAGTGGATGACCGAAGACCTCGAGGAAGGAGCTGACTTCTCGACAGTGAATGGTGACAAGATGGAGTGATAGTGAGTGAGAGAAGGTTGAAGTGAAGGTGAGTAGGTGAGAGAAATAATGAGAGAGAGAGTGACGGAGAGGAACACGATAGGCGAAGGATATCCTTTTCTTCATAGATGCTATCTCTGGTACTTATAAGCTCTCACTCAACTCTTTCCTCCTCTTCTACTTCTCTTTCTCCGCACCTTGTTCACTCACCCACGTTCAACACATAGAGAGGGTATGAGAGATGAAATCTGAATCGCTAGCTTTCAGGTCATTCGCCCAGCTGCATGGAACATGGTTAACCTTGTTGACCGGTTCAGCATCTTAGACACTGGGTGAACATGCATGGGGCGACCAAGGTCATATGGGTTCGGTATGGCATGCAGGTGGCTTGGGATCAATGGTGGTTTTGGAGCTTAAAAGGGTGAGATGCAGGCGGGCAGCATGCAAGGCGGACAAGCGCAAGTTTTCTTTCTGATATGCTTTCACGTAAGAGGAAAGCAACAGGAGAGAGAAGTGGTCTGTGACTGCTCTGTTTTCCTCTTTGGAAAACAGGGCATTCGCAAACCCTTTACATTAGCTTTGTGTCAAGATTTGGGATGAAATCTCGTGAATTCCTTGTTATTGAATTGATCAATCATGGCTCATATGTCCATGGGGCACGCGCATTCCGAAGATGTCAATCAAGAAGTCCCTTAGCATTTCATAATCGGAAATTATGTTCTTCCAGGATGCACCGTTTGCTCTCAAGGTTACACTATTTTTCTTTTTCTTTTTTTTGCTTTTTTTTCTCTTTCTGTAGTATGAATAACGGAAATAATGTTCTGTGTAGGATGTACAGTTCGCCCCCTCACAAGGGTGTGTGAGCCGCATGCAAAAATGCACGGCGTCCACACCCTCTGTGAGGGGGCGTAGATACATCTTAGATAGAACATTATTCCTCTACGCCTCACCATAGCAGAAAAGGAAGTTCTTATCAACTTTTCGTTAGTTCAATATTTTGTTTAGGGGACAAATCTGGATTTTGTGTCCATGATGGTGTCTAGGACAACAGGGAACGTCATATGGAATAAAATGGGTGGGTGATGCAGTTTTTCTGTAGGGCATATATTAGTGTTTTTAAAATAAAATTTTAAAATAATATATTAATTGGAGTAATGCATTAGTTATATTATATTAAATAATATTTTATTGAGAGATAATTGTTTCAAACGTTTTGTTACATACACTTTAAATAAAAAATGGTTTTAAAAACTTAAAGCATTAAAGTAATATTTTAATCCTCATGTATTACAAATGGTTGAAATCAAATAAATTAATAGTGATATCGATCTTTGTGAATGTTAGTTGTTATGAGTTTTAATGTCTCCAACAACATTATTTTATTTATATATCAAATGGATTATGTTTGTATAAGAGTATAGGTAAACAAATTCTGCATACGAGTGATATGTATTTTGGGTTTTTTTGTAATAACAAAGTTCTATAATATATTATATTTTTTATCTTTATTTTCTAAACATGTGTGAATAGTGTTAGTTATACATTGCAAGTGCAAGCAAAGTATAAGAAAAAATTGCAGTTTGATTGTATCTTAAAGACTTAATCATCAAAACCCTATTGTACCGAGAAGGGACGATTAACATCTTGAAGAAAGCAACCACCATACCCCGCCTACAAATAGTTACGATCCTTGTGATATCTTATATTTTTCCAACAATTCAAGACTTTAATACGTATTGTGATCATATTGCTTATGGCGAAAAACGTTGCAATGATAAATTTGACACACACAAATCTTTAAATCTTAGATTTGTTGATATGTGTGTTTTCATTGGATTTCAACAATACCATCCAGGTATGTATTTTGATTATTTAGTTGATTTTACATTTTTATAGTTTTGCCGAACATCATATTAATATCATGATGGGTTGTTTTGATTTTTGAGATTCTCATCTTGGCTAAATTATTTGAGAACTAAAAAAATAGAATTATTTTTGTTTGTAATCCGTATACATTTATTAAAAAAACCATCTCTTATTGAAATGATTGTGGTATGGTCTCTCCAAGGGAGAGATCGGGGCTTCAAGTCCCCTGGGCAGAATCCCCAATGGATTAGGTTAATATTGGTCCATTCTTGCCAATCGTAATGTGGGTTCACCCTATGTGGCTATAGTATGTCTAGGTGGTCTTACAAAAAAATTTGAGAGTTATAATTCAATCCTATCATTGAAAACAAAAACGGAATTAAAAAATGGGTTGTTTGACCGATTCATTCAATTCCAAGACTCTTTAAAATTAAGAAAAATCATAAGTTCAAGAATAAGTCTAAAAAAATAAATAATTATTATTATATATGTGGGAAATTTGAGCCTTTTATAATAAAATGTCAATACCCAAAAAGTGGAGTATACAAGAAATGATGGTCATAGTGACTAAGATTATGAAAAATTCGGTTAAGGTCGTAGTAATGATAAATGTGAAATTGAGTTGAAATTTAGTGTGCTTTTAAATGATGTTTTGTATATGCTAAAAGTCCAGAAAAACACCATTTTCTTGGTAGTTGAATAATATAGCCTTAGAATTATTTTTTTTATCTAATAAATTTATTTTGTCAAAGAATGAGATTTTGTTGGCATAAGGTATATCTAAAAATAAGTTTTTGTTGACAAAGGATGTGCCAAAATGAGATTTTCAAATTAAATGCAATGAGAAATCCGACAAATTTATTTTGTCGAATAATGAGATTTTTGTTCGCAAAAAATGTGCCAAAAATGATATTTTCAAATTGAATGAAATGAGAAATCCAAACATATTTGTCTGAAGTACAATGTTGTGAAATAAATTATTAGGGATTGATTGATGCCCTAAGATTTATGCAGTTAAGGGAATAGTTGACTGATTCATTTATTGAAAGCCTTGCAAATAAAATATTAGCTAAAACATTAAAATGAATGAGGTTAAAACCCATGTAAAAATTGTTAGTGACTAGAACCCAACGGTAATGGTTCAATGGGATAACAAATCACTGAGTAATATATGAAAAACACTAAATAATACAAGATGAAGAGTAGTTCATCCTGCTCGTTCAATTCCTATGATATAAAGTTAGTGGAAATTTTTTTTTGAGACTATAACATTGTAGAGGTTGAGTCAATAAGACTCTTAATGAGTTTATAGATCTTTCAGATTGAGGGTCAAGTTACAGTGACACTTCAGATAAACTCACCGATATTAGTGTGGGAATGAGGCCACTCCCTATAGGACTCACATCTAGAGTACTGATAAACATGATATATACACATAGTCGTAATATGTAAGCCTTGAAAAACACCACTAAAATTGTGTATTTGTAGTTGAATTTTGTTGTACTGTAGATATAGTTCAAGACATAATTCACGACACATCATAGAACATAAAAATTCAAGTACAAATGAAGGTTCAAATCTTTGTATGCCTTCATCTTACGCGGAATTGGAGGGAATTGTTAGTATTTTTAAAATAAAATTTCAAAATAATATATTAATTGGAGTAATCATTACATCCATCAGTTATGTTATATTAAATAATATTTTTTAAGAGATAATTGTTTCAAATGCTTTGTTACACACACATTGAATAAAAAAAGGGTTTTAAAATCTTAAAGCATTAAAGTAATATTTTAATCCTTCTATGTTATAAATGTTTAAAATAAATTAAATTAATAGTGATATTGATCTTTATGAATGTTGGTTGTTATGAGTTTTAATTTCTTCAATGACATTATTTTATTTATATATCAAATGATTATGTTTGTGTAGGACTGTGGGTAAACAAAAATTATGCATATGAGTGACATATATTTTGAGTTTTCTTGTGTTAACAAAGTTCTATAGTGTATTATTTTTTTCTCTTTATTTTCTGAGCAAATGTGGAATGGTGTTAGTTGTACACTACAAGTGCAAGTAAGGTACAAGAAGAAATTGTGGTTCGATTGTATCCTGGAGACCTAATCATCAAAACCTTGTTATACTGAGAATGGACAATTAACATCTTAAAGAAAACGACCACCATACTACGCCTTCGAGCAGTTACGATCCTTGTGATCCCCTATATTTTTCCAATAGAATATGCATTTTATTCTATATGATGTCCCTTGGTGTCGTAGACAGAACATTTACTTCCTTTTGTTTAAAAGATTTGAAAATTCAAGTTGAAGGCTCGGGTTTTAAGTAAGGTGTACATTCCTTTCTATCAAAACAAATGTTTTGTGACCAAAAAGTGTGTGACCCTCTGTGACCACACTACAAGCTGACAAGTAGTGTGTATGGGTTCAAAGTGTCAAAAAAAAAAAAAACTTCCCACAAAAAGGCACCAAATTCAAAACACATCAGAGGGTCATAAACAATCATTGTCCATTTTCTACTAAACTACCCACAGTAAATCTAATCACATCTTACTTTCTAAAAAACAACTTGTGTAAGTGAGGAGAGATGTACAATCCTACGATGCCAAATGGCGACTAGAAGTAACAAAGTTATGGGAAAGATGACTCCTAGAGGAATAGGAGTGTTCTTCCTATTTTGATCCTCCACACGAGCTGTTTCATAAATTGAATTGACTTTTTTAATTTAGTGTCATGATTGATTTCTTTTTTTTTTTTTTTTTTGAGAGGGGAGATGTCCATGGCTCTAAGAATAAGGTTAGATCTGCAAGGTGGTAACCAGCTATCGCTTTATCTAGTGATAGAATACTTCTCTATTACCATGTTAGTGAATGTATCATGTAATAATACATGCATCTTATATCATGATTACATAATACACCATATAATGGTAAGATAAGCTAAGATGGCTATGAATTAATGATAAACAAAAAAAATAAAAATCAAGAAAAGTAAAAGAAGATAATTAAGAAGAATAAAGACAAGTGTTAAGCTAATATAAGATCCCGCCATTGGAAGATAAATAATGTCCAATGATAGATGATAAGTAAAAGTGACAAAGACATAAATGATAAATAAATGTAAAAGCCCTATTGGATATATAATACAATATGTCGATGGTCCTTGTTATTGGGGATACAACAATATACCGATGCCCCTTGTTATTGGGGATACAATACAATATGCCGAAGGCCCTTACCATTGGGGATACAATGCAATGTGCCAAAGTAATGTTAAAGGCTCACTATTTGGGAAATAAAACTATGCTAAGAAGAAATAAAAGTTCATAAGAAAGGAAAAAGTCAAGAAAAGAAATGGAGACACTTATACTTCAAAAGTAAGAAAAATTCATAAGCCACATAAAGAAAGAAAATGTCAAGACAAGAAGTGGGAGCACATAAACTCCAAAGAG
This sequence comes from Platanus orientalis, assembly GCA_025762735.1. NCBI lineage: Eukaryota > Viridiplantae > Streptophyta > Magnoliopsida > Proteales > Platanaceae > Platanus > Platanus orientalis. Next base: position 20,772,454 of record JAOXJP010000001.1, read on the forward strand.
TAAAGAGAAGTTCATAAATTATGTAAAGAAAGAGAGTGTCAAGAAAATAAATGCAAGTATATAAGCTATTAAAGAAAAAAAAAAAGTTTATAAGGCAAATAAGAGAATGAAACATCAAGAAAAGAATTGAAAACACACGACCTTCAAAGGAAGATAAAATTCGTAAACTATGTAAGAAGAAGGAAGGTGTGTAACACCCTATACCATGACACACATATTACTATACACGTCTCACACTTAAAATGCTAGCACATGTTACATAAGTTTTGTGCATGCATAGGACCACTTAAATGCACATATATTGATCTAAACATTGACACAACTTTAGAAAGACACCAACAAAAAAATAAAAAGAATTTATGAGTGAAACTTATACCTTTGGATAGGCACATAAGTTTAGAGTCTTATGCAACTAACAACAAGCGAAATAGATACCAAACGAAAAAGTTAAAGACAATTTACTAAGCAAGAAAAAAAGGTCAATGACATGACAAGTTTTGAAGCTAGTCCAAACAGTTGGCACAACTGCATAAATAAATTTGTATTAATCTTGTAAGAATCATCCTATAAATAATATATGTTTGGAAATATTTATGAGTCTACTTTCCAATGCAATAAACAGTGAGTGAATTGAAGTTTCCCAGAAGAAATTATGACAATCCCCCCCAAGTGTTTATGTCGTTTGCTATGATCTGAATCAATAGATTTTAAGGTAACTTTAAAAATACACCAATAAAAATGTAGGAAAAATTAGTGAGCAGACATATGGATTTGAAAAGGTTTTAAAGTCTAATTTCAAAAAAAAAAAAATTGGTGAGTGAATCCAAGTTTTGTAGACAAGATTATGGCGGTATTCCCACCAAGTGTCTGTGCTGAAAAAATTCTGGCCAGGATGATGTCATAAAAGCAAAAAATTTAATATAATCGTGGTGTGCTGTCACAGGCAACCAAAAATAAAACCTATACTCCTAAAAATATATGTAGTGGTGCGAGCAAGGATCGTTCTCACAGAAAGTATCTAGCCTAGTTTTATGCTATGTGAACAATGATGGGAGGGTTTGAGTATAACGAAAACAATTTTAAGAAAAACAACTGAGGAATAATTCAAATTGAAATATCAAAATCAATAAAATAAAATAAAAAAACCTTGGTCTAAGTCAACATCCACCATTGGAAGTTTACAACTGATCATCGATGCAAGTATATATTAATTTACACTTTGAATATTCACCGTTAGAACTATTTTCTTATCTCTTCTTAGTCATAATTAATTAGAAAA
>JAOXJP010000001.1:20773832-20785454 GCA_025762735.1 Platanus orientalis
AGAGAGAGAGAGAGAGAGAGAGAGAGAGAGAGAGAGAGAGGCTTCCACAAGGGAGGAGGTATTAGGGTTCATTAGATCCCCTAGGGTTTAATGAAAGATTATAAAAGAAGAAAGAATATGGAAGAGAAGCGACTGCCCAATAACAGGATCATATTTGCTCTGATACCATGTCAAAGTGTAAAAGAATAATGAAGAGAATTAAAGAACGAAGAAGAGATGAAGAAGAAAGAAGAAAAGAAGAAATGAGAGAAAGAGAAAGAGAAGAGAGGGTGCTACAGGGGAGGAGGTACTAGGGTTCGTTAGAACCCCAATATAAAATTTTGAAAACTGACACAATTGTCCTTGGGTTGACACTTATACCCTTATTACATAAACTATATATTCTAACAGAGGAAGTGTGTTTGTCTAATTCTTTTAATAGATTGTTGGTGTTATTCTATTTCTCCTTTACTTCCTCATTAACCAACTATTAGATAGCAGTTGGTTGGGGACAGTTCTATACTAATTGTATACTGTGATCCATATGGGGATGGATTTAAGGAGTCACGGAGTTAATTTATTAGATAAAATTTATATTTTGGCACCATTGACCTCTTTGCATTAATTCTTTTGCTTTTTTATACAGAATGTTCTACATTGGCATATTGTAGATTCACAATCTTTCCCCTTGGAAATACCGTCATACCCAAAATTATGGGATGGTGCTTATTCTTTTTCAGAACGATATACAATGGCTGATGCAGCTGAAATTGTGCAGTAAGGGTTTATGCCTTAAATTTGTGAATATACACATCAGTTCTTTCTTCGTTCTTTGTATAACTTTTAAATTCTCGATCATGAATTCTGCAGTTATGCTCAAAGACGTGGGATTAATGTATTGGCTGAAATTGATGTACCAGGGCATGCTCTCTCATGGTATTTTGATCTAAGTTTATTTTATTCATTTTAATATATGGTGTTTGTTCCAGATAAAATAGCTTGGTTTTTTCATACTACTCACCAAGTAAAAGAAAAGGGTGCCCTAGACAAGTGCCTTAGCACTACAATCTAATATTTTGAGTTCTGTCAATCATTTTCCCTAAAAATGCTTACACTAGAAAGTATTCAAATTTATTTTTTGCTCTAACTATAGTGATTAATGATAATTTGTTCTTATTCTCATTATTATTTCTGTAATGGGGAAGCTCTAGTGTGGTTCTGACGTCTGAGTTTTCCTAATAGAAAACTAATAAACGAGAAATAAACTGGAAAATTAGAGTAACTTAAAAAATTTCATCCATGAAAATTATCAACTTCATATTCCATGAAAATATGTTTATGTTTCCCAAACGTTATGATATTAATGTGAAAATGGATTTCAATTACTTGCAAAGTATCTAAAATTTAAAGCAAATTGCAATTCATATCATTTTTCTTTTTTTGCAATCTTATAAGCAATCATAAGAACTTAAAAATATTGAAGATCTTTGTAACTAACTTAATGGCATTGAGAAATCAACATATAGGTATGGATTATTGGTATGTTGTTCATTCACATTCAGCTCGTTTTATTTGCTTTTTGTTTTTTTTTTGTGGAGGGGGGAGGGGGGAGTGGGTGGTGGGCAAGTGGATTCATGGTTAGTAAGTTTGCAAATGAAGGTGTGTTTTTAAACCCAGGTTTGTGTATCAATCAATGGCTGTAAACTGAAGCGCTGGCATCTTTCACTTAACATTGCTAGAGTGCAATCTAATGTCTATTGATACCAGCCATGATCATTGAAAGCATTTTTGCAACTCTTTCGGGGTGAGCTACATTCTGCCATTCCACTGTGTTGAGCGTGAAGCACCATGTTAACCTTGGAAATTTTTAATGAAACTTTAGAAAAATGTTATAATAAGTATCAATAAATACTTATAAACCATTACAATCATTACACACTTGGGTATCAATAGTTGGAAACCGGTACCCTCGTGACATACGCTATCGCGTATGTTTGGAATTTTAAGTGCTAGAGGTTGATAAATAACACTATACATTGCACAATAAAGCTACAAATCCACATAATCAATGACACAAATGTATAACTCAAACAATAATGTCATTCATTGATAAAGAAAAGTATTACAAAAGTACAACTACAAAGTGAAACCGGAGAATATAATACAATTAGATATAGAAATATTAATAATCCCAAGACTCCTAATTGAACAAAAAAAAAAAAAAAATGCAGATCACGATAGAACATAGAGAACCATACACAATATGTTTAAAGATGTTCTACCATGTTTGCATTAATTTCTTGAATTTCTTTTCCTTTTTTTTTTGTAATTTTTAATTTGAAAAATATAAGAAAAATTAGAAAATACTGAAATTAATAGTACACTTAAAAGAAACATACACAATATGCTTTAATGTGTTCTAATATGTTTCTTGTATTTTTTTTGGAATTTTTAGAATTATTTATTTATTTAATTAATATATAAATACAAAAAATAATTTTATTTCAAACATATACCAAATTGACATATTATGTAGATAATGAACTGTAGTATCTCAGATGAAAAGTTAGACCAAACAATGCCCATTTGATGTGTTTTTTATTTTTTTGAATAAATAAATAAATAAATATTTATTTTTTCAAAAATAACTTTTAGTTTCAGGAATGTGTAGATTTATCACATATGCATGATATATAAAAAAATTTAATAAGATTGGACCAAAACTAGGGCACTTATCAAAATTTTTGATGAAATTTGGGGTTTTGGCTTCGATTCAGCCTAAATACAAGTTTTAGATTGAAATGGACTCATGTGGAGTCCAAGATTTACCTAAAGGAAGCTAAATCTATAAGTTCTTTGCCAAAAAAAAAAAAAAAAAAGGATTTGGGAGGTTTTTTGAAATCGATAATACGGTAGGACGAGACGCTATAAGGCCATGATAAGCTACAATTTTAAGGGTTTTCATAATAAAAATTCACCAATAATGCGAGACACGAGTGATATGTGCAATACGGGCCGTGATACTCCACATATTTAAACTTGGGGGTGTCGTACCCCCACCTTGTGATACCGATATGTATTGCACGATACTTTAAACCATGCTTTGTAGAGAATAAATTCAAAACCTAAGAAATCAATTTTGGCAAATTTGGATAAAATTATGAAAAATACCCCCAATGTTTGTAAGAAAATTCTTAGATTTTAGAGGATGATTTTGACTTGTAAAAGAACAAAATTTCATGGATTTTGGATTAATTTTAGTAGGTTAAATGTTTTAAAGAACAATGTAAGTATACCGTATACTTTCTAGCCAGGAAAATCTAAATCATAATTTGAATAATCTCTAATTAAACACATAAATCAAGGGGCTTTTGATGGGAAATTAAGGGGTTTAATAGGGCTTTATTAGCATAACAAAACCGTATTATTGAAGAACAGAGAGTTCAATGAAGGGGCCTATTTTAGAAATTGATAAAGCTAGATTTTTTATAACTAACACACTGTCGTTGCGATTACGAAAAATAATGGGGAAGGTGGTGTATTCATCCCAAGGTGCTTTTGTGAAGGGAAGACAAATTATAGACGGAATCCTTATTACTTCGGAATGTGTTGATGGGATAAAGAAATATAATAAATCGGGGTTGGTGTGCAAGATTGACATGGAGAAGGCCTATGACCGAGTTGATTGGGATTTTCTGAGGTGAGTGCTTATAAAGAAAGGCTTTAGTGATAGATGGATTAGGTGGATTATTAGTTGTCTGGATCACCCTCATTTCTTTATTATGCTTAATGAGGCCCTTAAAGGGTTCTTCAGTTCTTCCTGTGGATTAAGGCAAGATGATCCTTTATCTCCGTTTTTATTCACCCTGGTGGCCGACTCCTTTAGTGTTGTAATGGCTAGAGCTTTGTCTTGTTCTCTGATTAATGGTTTCCATATTGGAAGGGATGGTGATGTGTCCTCCCACTTACAATATGCATATGACACTATTTGTTTTATTCTAGATTCGGAGGAGCAAGTGACCCATCTAAGTATATCCCTAAGATCTATGAGACAATCTTGGGGCTCATGGTGAATTTCTCGAAGTGTAGCTTGGCAGGGATTGGGGTTGAAGAGGGTGAGATCTGTCGTTATGCCCAGTTGTTGGGATGTAGGGTGGAGCAGTGGCCGTTAAAGTATCTTGGGATGCCTCTGGGGGGTAGCCAGAAATCTTGCTAGTTTTGGGATTTGGTTGTGGAGAGGGTGAATAAGAAGCTGTCCGCTTGGAAAAAATCTTATATTTCGTTGGGGGGCAGAATCACTTTAATCAAATCATCATTGACAAACATTTATGTCTACTTTATGTCTCTTTTTAAATTGCTAGCTAAGGTGGTGAAGATGTTGGAGAAGTGTGAGTGTGATTTCTTGTGGGAAGGGGGCAGGGACAAAAAAGTTCATTTGGTATATTGGGAGGTGGCGTGTCGGCATAAAATCCATGGGGGGTTGGGTATTGGGAGGTTAAAGGATCGTAATGTGACACTGTTATCCAAGTGGTTATGGAGGTTTTCTATGGAAAGAGGGAGTTTATGGCATTCCATTATTCGTAATGAGTATGACTGTCACTCAAATGGCTGGTACGTTAACCCCACATCTAATCGCACCCCACGTCTTTGGTTTGGAAAAACATTATTGCTCTTTTCCCATTATTGCTCCTCATTTCAAATTCGTTGTGGGCAATGGTAATTCCATTCATTTTTGAAAAGATCTCTGGTGGAATGATTTGTGCCTCTCTTCCTCCTTTCCTAGGCTTTTTAGGCTTGCTTTCCATAAAGAAGCTAAGGTTTTAGAGGTTATTTCCTCATCTCCCACTGGCCTTTCTTGGACTTGGCCTTTTTTTAGGGATCTTTTTGATAGGGAAGTAGATTGGGTAGGTAAGCTTATGTCGAGTCTAAATAAGGTGTTCCTTTCGCCTTCCTTTGAGGATCAAAGAGTTTGGGATTTGAACTCTTCGGGTTTGTTTTCAACCAAATCCGTGTTTCTTTTGCTATATCAACCAAATAATTCCCTTTCTCATTTCCCTACTCATAAGATCTGGAAGCCTCCCATTTCTCATCAAGTTAAAACTCTCTTGGACAATGGCCCTCAACCGCATAAACACTATGGGCAACTTGCAAATGAGGAGTCCTTTCATGTCTCGTTCTCCTCATTGGTGTGTCTTGTGTAGAAAGGGGGGTGAATCCTTAAACCATCTCTTTCTCTCGTGCACTTATTCAAGAGCTGTTTGGAATTATTTTCTTGATAATCTAAATATCTCTTGGGTGATATTGAGAGATTTGGTGGATTTTTTTGCCTTGTGGAGTATGATTGGGTTGAGGGAGAAAGCTAGGTGTTTCTAGGGCTCTTTGTGTCATGCGGTGTAATGGAATTTATGGAGGGAGGGAAACCTAATAATTTTTGAAGATAAGCATAAGCCTATAAATGAGGTCATTGATTCTATAATCAGGGAGGTTGGTAGTTGGTTGGTTGTGACCAAGGTATTTCAAGGTCTTTCTTTGGCGGATTTTATGTAGGATTGGAAAGCTTGTATTTTGATAGCCTCTCTCAGGAAGGATACCCTTGTCAGCTATTGGTTGGCCCCTTCTCCTGGTGTTTTTAAGCTCAATTTTAATAGTTCATCATTGGGCAATCCTGGGCCGAGTGGGTTTGGTTGTGCTATTTGGGATTCCCAAGGGGAGATTGTTAGGATTATTGCGGGTCCTATTGGTGTAGCGGATTTTACTAAAGCTGAGGTTATGGGTTTGCTTATGGGTCTTCGGGAGGTTCGTGACTTGCACATGCATGCTACCTTGGTTGAAGGTGACTTGTCAATGGTGGTTGGTTGGGGGTTGGGTTGCTTCTCTGGATACTAGAAATATTCATATTATATTCATGAGATCAGAGATTTGGTGGATCTCTTAGATATTGGGTTGATTCACATCCCAAGGACCCAAAATGGGCTTGCGGATAACTTAGCTAAATGGGGGGTGAGTTTGCCTAGTATAGTGAGATCTAATGTAATTCTGGATTTCTCGGTGTAGGCCCTTGGGGCTCTTTTCGTTGCTCTTTTTTTTTTTCATTCTTACTAAAGTTTATTTAAAAAAAAAAAAAAAAAAAAAAAAAAACTAGCACACCCAGTGCAGAAGCTTTGTAGATCAGAGAGGAACATTTTAAAGCACATAAAATTAATTAGAATAAAATCCAAATTCCTAAGTTCTGTAGCACTTGATTTGTGTTTTTGAAACTCCATTGAAATCCACTGAACTCTTTATGTTTCTGCAGAATTCTATTTGTACAACAACACTTAGGTAATTGGAGGATTTTAAGGAGAAGAAATAGAGACGGGCTGTTGTGGGGAAAAAAAAGAGAGAAAAGAGGAGAGGGAAAGAGAGAAAAGGGGAGCCTCATGGCTGCTACCCTAGAGAATAGGGAGAGAGAAAAGAGGGTAGTGGGCCACGCCCAATACAAGACACAAGTCTTCAATTTTATGCAAATTCTTCACCCCCTTTATTCAATCAATTAGGCCTCTTTAAATATCTGTTTACATCAAAATAATAGAAGTTTCTTAAACTATAAAATCCTAAGAAACTAAAACACTTTCCTAAAACTAAGGACTCTTAACTTCAATTTTCCTAAATTTTTAAACTACTAAAACTACCTAACAAAGGGGCTGTTGACCAGCTTGGTTGTGGGTCCCAGCTCATGTATGGGAACCATTGGCTGATTTTTTAAGCCACAAAAATAGGGAAAATATAGTGTTGTTGTCCCACCCTTTCCTACCACTTAGGCACTTATTTTGGTTAATTTTAGCCTTATTACAAAGAAGACCCTCAACTAAAATAACAAAAAAAAGGCAAGATGCCTTATTACAAATAACTCCATAGACCCTAAAAATACTTAAAATAACCTATTTAGAATACATTTTTGAACCTAGTCCTCTTATGTGGAGGCACGTTCAAAAGCTTCTTGACGATGTCTGCATCACTCGGTAATTGAATTGATACATAGCAATCAAACTTAAGGTGCGATTTTATAAGATGACAGTAAGCCTGGATATGCTATATGGAGCTGATTGTCTGGCAACAATGGAACAATGCATAATATAATAAGGACCAGCCCAGACAAGGTTACTGAAATGGATGAGTGGCCAAACTAGGAAAGACATTATAAGAAATGATGACATCACAGGAAACCTAGAAGTAGCTTTAATAGGTGTTAGATTGTGGAGACTTAGATATTGTCTGGCCATTGCAACATAAGGCCATTAATGGCACACATGGGGAAACTTCAGGTTGAAGGCTCCGCAAAGAGGCAAGGTGATTAAGTTATAGGAGCATATTCCACACATTAGCAAGCTCCTCATCAAAGGAGGTGAATACCAATGGGGGGGGGGGAATAGAGATTGATTAATTAGGATTGATTCTTAATTTTTTTTTCTATTTTCTGATTTATATTTGTTGGATTTATCATTTATCTTATTTTTTATTGGGAATTACGAATGGTTTGGGGGATTCTTTTAATAATTTAATATGCATTTGAAGTTGATTACTATGGATTTCTCTATTTTCTTATTTGAATTACAGTGGGTTAAGTTAGTGTGGATCTATGAACTATTATAAATGCTTTAAAATATAAAAAAAAGATTTGATTTACAACAAATGATAAGGAAAGGTTAGATATGATATTAGGCTCCCTTTTACTAGAAATTGAAGAAAAAGAACCATCAATAACTCTAAAATTTTCTTGATTTATCAGCCATGTGGTTTGAAGTACCAAAATCTTTTTTTTTTTGACAAAGAGAAAGCTTTATTAAAATGAGCAAAAAACAAGAAGGGAGACACAAGCAAAGATGGGATGAGGGATCCTCATAGCAAAAAGAGAAGATGGAGAGGAGAATGGGCAGCACTCACAAAGGAGAAAGCCCAAAAAAAGAAAACACCTCTCACGTTACAACACTACTAATTACATTATCCCAATGCCTAGCTAGATCTCCATTTGGGACCCCCTCGGAACCTTTGCAATGCTTGGCCTAAAACACAACCAGCTCCTTTGTCTTTTTATAAACTTGCAAAGCCGGTTGGGCATATCCATTGAACACTCGATTGTTCCGCTCCTGCCATATCACTGCCGGAACCAAGCGCCACACCCTCTTACCAAAAATGCTTAGGGCCGCTGTTCTCCAACTAAGAAGAAGGCCCATCAAATCCATATGAGCTGTAAATAGCATATCGAGATCCCTAGAAATTCCGCACCAGATCTCCCAAGAGTAAAGACAGTGAATGAGGAGATGAGCTGTCGACTCTACCTCCTGGTAGTAGAGAAGGCATATGCTAGGTAATGAGAAACCCCTCTTCCAATGATGATCCATTGTAGATATCTTATCCAAGGCAGCAGTCCACATGAAGAATTGAACCTTTGGGGGGGGTCCCACTGAACCATATATCCTTCGAGGGCCCCAATAACATCCTTGGGTTAGCTAAATACCCATAACAAGATTTAACCGGGAAAACACCCCTGGGTTGTACTTCTAAATTCGTCGATCATCGAGATCTTGATCAATGTGCTTGTCGGCTAGCCTAGCCAATAGTTGGAGAATCCTAGGAATCTCCCAGTCAAAAAGGGCTCTTCTAAAGACCGGGGACCACAGGACCTCAACCCCATTTATCAAGAAATTCGAGGCCACTAACGAGGTAGGGTCTACTGTCATACCAAATAAATCTGGAAAGTCCTGTTTAATAGAATTCTCCCCCGCACCAAGCATCCTCCCAAAATTTGGTCCTCCTCCCATTTCCCACCTCAAACCCTAGGCCCTCCTAAAACAAGGGCAAAAGCTTCATGATCCTTTTTCAAAGGCTACAGCCATGGGGGCCCCTTAGGTCGGTAGTGTCCCACCCGTTCATCGTACCATACTTAGCCGCCACCACTTGCCTTTATAAGTTGTTCAGCTCCATCCCAAATCTCCATAACCATTTGCACATTAGCGCCTTATTCATATGGTTCAAGCAGCGCAAACCTACCCCCCCTTTGTCCTTCGGAGTGCAGACCCTCTCCCAAAAAACCAAGTGCAGCCCCCTACCATCCTCCTCTTTTATCGAAAGGAAATCTCTTTGGATTTTGTCCAGAGACTGACTAACGGACCTTGGCAACACTAAGAAGGATAGATAATGGATCGGAATACTTGAAAGAGATGCCTTGATCAGGGTAAGCCTGCCTCCCTTCAACAAATAACGGACCTTCTATCTGTTCAGCCGTTTCCGCTTTCTCTCAACCACCAGATTCCAAACCTCCTTTTGCTTATATGAAGCCCAAGACGAAGTCCTAGGTAAGTGGATGGAAGTCTGCTTTGTCTACATTCTAGGTCAATAGCCAACTGATCCAAATTTAGGACCTCCCCTATAGCAAATAAAGTGCTTTTGCCCAAATTTAGGTGGAGATCGGAAATTGCCTCGAAACATCGAAACACATATCTAAGTAACCTTATCTGCTGTTGGGAGTTATCGCAGAAAATGATTGTGTCGTCTGCGAATTGCAAATGGGAAACCGCCAAGTGCCCTCTTCCCACCGAAAAACCTGTGAACATATTAGTAAACCCCCCAATACACCTGCGACTAACAAGAATAGCAAGGGGGACACTGCCGTAGACCTCTGCTACACCCAAAATTTCCTTTCGGCACCCCATTAACCAACACTGAAAAGGAGGCCAAATTGAAACATCTTCGAATCTACTCCCTCCATTTCACCCCAAAGCCACACGCTTTCATCACATATATCAGGAAGTCCCCATTAACATGGTCGTAAGCTTTCTCAAGGTCCAGCTTACACATCACCCTGGGAATGCCTTCACGGATCCGAGCATCAATGCATTCGTTGGCACAAAGAACTCTGTCAACCATAGATCTCCCTTGCAGAAAAGCGCCCTGCTCCTTCAAGACAATCCTAGGGAGGAGCTCCCTAAGGTGTAGAGCCAAACATTTAGCAATTATTTTATATGTGCTACCCACCAAGCTGATTGGCCTGAAATCTGACAATTTATCCACTCTCTCCCTCTTAGGAATTAGGGCAATGAATGTAGCGTTGCTCCCCTTGTTTAGAAAGCAAGTCTTGTGAAAATCGTTAAAGACTAGCATCAAGTCCCCTTTTATCACCTCCCAACAACTCTTGTAGAATTCAAGGGTGAAGCTGTCTAGTCCTAGAGCTTTGTCACCATCCATCATCCATACAACCTTCTTCACTTCCTCTTCCTCAAAAGGCCTCTTCAACCATGCTGCCTGGTCATCACCAGTTTGAGAAAAAGGCAACCCGTCCACCTTTGGTCTTTCAGGCTTGGTCTCATGGAATAGAACCTGAAAGTAGTCCTTAGTATGACTTTTAATAACCTCTTCATCCTCCACATGCACACCACCAATTTCAAGATTATGAATGTGGTTTATAGACCTTCGAGATGAGGCCATTCTATGAAAGAACTTCGTGTTTTGGTCCCCTTCCTTTAGCTATTGCACTCTGGATTTCTTGTGCCACAATATCTCCTCTATCTCGATAATCCACTTGAACTCCCGATGTGCTTCCTTCCTGGCAATCCTCTCGCTCTCCTATAATCCCTCCACCCCCTCTTTCCTATCCCATCTTTGGATATCTTCCAGACAACAAATTTTCCTCTACCTGATGTCTCCGAAAACCCCCTTGTTCTAGATCCGCAGCCGATTCCTAAGGCTCTTCAACTTCAGATGAAACCTTTGCCCCGGGGGGCCTTTAACCATAAAGTCCTCCTACCATCCTTTTACCAAGTCTACAAATCCTAGTTGCAAGAGCCACATATTTTGAATTTAGAAGGGGTAGGCCCTGAACGAGCCAACACTTCCTCACCTTTCAATAAGATGGGAGTATGATTTAAACTCGCCCTTGACAATGCATGAACGAACTTCGAGTAGAAATAGTCATCCCAATTCGTAGATACCAAAACTCTGTCCAACTTGCTTAAAGAAGGCCGCTCCTGGAAATTTGACTAAGTGAATAGAGATCGAGATATAGGCACGTTGATCAGAGCATTATGGTCAACAAAATCACATAAAACATCCATGCCCCAAGTTCTTCTCGTAGCTCGGTTCATTCTTCCAAGAAAAGGACTTCATTAAAATCCCCCCCTACACACCAAGACAACTGATGCCTGTCTTTGATGGCTTGCAACTCAACATGAAATACTTCTAGACTTTCACTAGATGGAGGCCCGTATACCCCTGATAGCACCCACTATTGGTTCTCCCCTCTGACAGCAGCCATAATCAAGGCAGAAAACACATCTACCCACGATTCCACGCACTCCACCTTATCCTTATCCCCAAAAATCAAAATGCCTCTTGCTGCCCCAATCGATAGGAAGATCAACCCAGCCTATACCAGAAAATGGCAAAGACTCCGCATAATAGTCCTATCCATTCTATGAAGTTTCGTTTCTTGCAAAATTACAATGTCCGGCTTAGTTCAGCTAACCAATTCTCGCACCAATCTCTTTCTGTCAGTGCTCCCAAGGTCAAGGTTCAAAATATCGTTATCACGACTCGTATCGCAGACCCGAGATACGGGTACGTCTCGCATATCGCAGCTTATCGCGGAGATACGGCGTCCGAAACCGA
>JAOXJP010000001.1:20789498-20813164 GCA_025762735.1 Platanus orientalis
GCCTAGTACTTGGAGCTTGTGGGTAGCTAAGGCATATTAGCTCAATAAGGAGCATTCTATACATTGAGCAACTAGCAACATCAATCATATTGTGGTAATATTTGTTTGATTTTGTATTCATATTCATTGTTATTATTGTTTTGCTTCTATCGAAAACACTAGAAGCTTAACTACCTCTATCGGAGACACCAAAAGTAGTGCACACTCACCAGAGACACTGAGTGTTGTTGTTTAGCTTATCATTGAGCAAGTACTTGGGTTTGTATATTAACCTAGGTTGTAATAGCACTTAAATGAAATATATCTAAGCTTAATAGTGAGCTTTAGAAGAGTGGACATAGGCCCGAGTGCCGAACCACTATAAATCTTGTGTTGTGGTTTGTAATTGTGTGGTTGCTTTTCTCTCCATTGTTATACTCTAGACTACTCTTACTTAGCATATGTTTGATTTTATTCTTGAGTAGTACATTGAAGCATACACTTACTTATGTAAACAAATTGCAAAAGGAATTAATAATAACCACAAGGTAAATTAAAAAAGGAAAAAATTAAAAAATTAATCCTATTCACCCCCCTCTAGGATTACTTTTGTGACATTTCAAAGCCAAATGACCCGAAACATCTAATGAAGGCTGAACTGGGGCAGTTATCGGCAATGACTAAAAGATAGGAGCATTGATGGGAATCTTTAAGGTCTCGATCATAGGTGTGTTGGGGGAGGTGTCTTCAAGAACCTCTAACGAGACCACTTCATTATCCTTAGTAGAAGCATCAGGAGCCGGAAGGTAGGCTCAGCTAGTTACAAGTCAAGGTCCATTTCCTCGACTGATGACTCCTCCTATGGAAAAGTTTCATGATCTCTAGAAAAATTCTTAAAGCCCCCAATGTCAGGGGAATGTTCTCCAGCATGCTCTCTAATTATCTCTTCCTTCCCTAAATTCTTTCTCAATTCTTCAACCTTCTACCTCTCAATCTCATCTTTCTCTTATTTCATTTTCTCTTCATCTTCCTTTCTTCTTTGTTCCCCCTTAACTCTCTTTTCCTCCTCTTTCCCTGTAGCCTTTCTCAATTCTTCAACCTTCTGCCTCTCGATCTCATCTTCCTCTTGTTTCCTTTTCTCTTCTTCTTCTTTTCTTCTTTGTTCCTCCTCGACTCTCTTTTTCTCTTCCTTTCCATTTTTCTCTCTCAACTCCTCTTTTCTCCTAGCTTCTTCGATTCGGCATTTTCTTTCTTCCTTTTCTTTCTTTCTCTCGGCATCTTCTATAAATTTTCTTTCTTCTTCCTATTTCCTTTTCATTTCTTCCTCTTTCTTCCTCTCGACCTCCTTAACTTCTTATCTTTTCTTTCTCATCTCATCCTTTTTCTTATCCTTCTCTTCTTGCTTCCTCCTCTCCCTTTCCTCCTCTTTCATTCTTTTTTCCTCTACTTTCCTCTTTCCTTTTCTCTTTAGCGACCTTCTGTTCCTCTTCCCATGAGCGAGCAAGTTGATCGTTAAGTCTCTTAGCCTATTTTTCCAGCTCAAATCTCTTACGTTCCATTTCCTCCTCGACCTTCTTCCTCTAACTTAGGGCCTCAAACTCGATTTTGGTTTTCTTTAAAAGCTCATCTTTCTCTTTGAGCTCTTAATGCAGCCTATCCTCAGTAAAAAGGATCACTGCCTTCCTTTTCCTCCTTGCCAGATCAACCTCTCCCATAGCCTAGCCCTTGATGTGCGGTTCAACTTTGATGGCTTGAATCACCGCCCTTTGGTGATCAGCCATGTCTTTTATGGATACATTTTTAATGTCCTCCTAGAGTCTCGACTTCCTTACACCCACGTTTGGCTGCTTGTCTGGATGAGAATAAGTCGGAAGACCAGGCATAACACAAAGAGGTGCCACTAGAAAAGTGCTAGCTCATATAACTTTAGAACTAATAAAAGCAGAAGAAAAACAATAAAAATTAAAAGAGGCTTACCTACTAATGGAAAAGCCTCATATGGAGGGCATAGTCGACTCTTAATTTGGCCCATTAATTATCGAACACCCTCTACAAAGGTCAACCACCAAGTATCGAAGGAAGGTTTCTACTCTGGGATCCCATTAAAAGGGGACATAGAGTGATGACACTATCGAAACATATTCCGCCATCTTCTCGAGGAATATCTCTTTTGAGCCAAGTGGATGAGTTTCCTATGGGGAGTTTAAGGTAAAAATGAGGGGAGCAGGAATACATTGAACAAGCCTGAATTGTGGTGCACACATGTTAGGACAGTAGGCCTTGATGTGCTCCGACTTGTGAAACATAAGGAGATCCCTGTAATAAATATAGGATGCCCAGGTCCTTAAGGCCCTGAGCCTAGAATGCATGAGCTTTAAATTCCATGCAAGGTACTCAATATAACCAAATTACTCATCTCAAAAAGGTAGGAAGTGGATATCAAAACAAACCTGCGGCGTATCAAGAATGACATCAACACATCGAACAAAGGTAGGAGAAGATGTCTCAGGGTATTTGGCCTCAAGCCAGTATTGCATGGAGCAGGAGGGGACCTAAGTCTAGTAATTTAATGGAACAAGGACTAGACTCAGGAAATAAGCATAAACCCATAATTGGAGAAGTCATAAAGGCCTATTGACTGACCTAACAAACTTCTCTTGATTCAAAGAATAGAGCGATTGATGGAGAAGGGCAAGCATAAAAGGGCTAAGGGCTAATCGACTACTCAAGGCCAAAGCTGTAACTATGGGAACAAATCCCAGAGTAATTTGCTTCGAGGATTAACAAACCATGAATTTTCATAGCCAATAGAGGTAGAAGGAACATTCTTCTTGAATTGTTACCTCACTATTAGGCTTACCAATCTCTCGAGAAAGAAAAGAGGTATACAAAAGATGGGAAGACTCCGAAGGACAGTTGAAAGAAGATCGAGATGGATCACTAAAGTTGGGAAGAATAACCTCACTGTCAAGAGGGATATTGGGAGAATGTCAGCCAAGGTGATTAACATTGAACCTTCCAGAAGCAAAAAACAATTCGAGGTAGGAGACCAAAAGACTGAAAAGGCAGAAATAAGAGATTAGTTGAAAGTAGTATCCGATTTGGATGAAAGAATGACTTTGGTAAGACCAAGCTTCTCCCATTTCTTATGACATTGAGCGAACATGCGATTTACCTAATCAGCCCCGAATGGTTGGATTTGTACCAGGAATCAAGCTCGAACTTTTTCTCCCATTTACCCCAGTCAATACCCTTAGCATAAAACAAAAGAGCACCATGAAGATCAACAGAAAAGTAATGTGGTAGTCGATGAGGAGCTTTTTTTTAGAAAAGCTGGACCTAGGCTGTAATGTAGGGTCTCAGAATTTGAGGAAACAACTTCTAAATTCATCTCGTGGAGGATCGTCATAGACATGGCTTTGTAAACAATGCTCAAAATACACAACTTCTTAGCCGCTATCAATGCGGTATCAATTTCAACAGTTGGAATTTCACCTTCCTCCCTTTGCTCGTTAGGAGAGGAAGGCTTGGTGGATTTGATGTCAATCAGCATGATTTGCTTCACCCTGACCATCAAGGATAGTGAATAAGGGAAGAGGAATTGGAATGAGAAGAAGAAGATGAAGAAGTCACGAGAAAAAAGGCGTCGATTAGGAAGATGAAAATGGATTCATTGAGGTGAAAGCAATATTATAGGCGACAGTTGACATGACGTCAGTACCGTAAAATAGTAGGAAACAACACGTGTCTGGTTAGGATTCAAACCAGACACGTTCAGACATTTGTTAGCATATATTTTGAAATCCACCAGTTAATAAATGACATGTGGATTTAGGTGACAGCATAGCAAACCATTACAGAATGTGCCACGTTGGATAAAAGATGAAACGGGTAATACACCTCGACGGATGATAACCGTCATCGCACAAAGTAGCGCACAACCTAGTTAGCAAGTGAGATGCCCACAATCCAAACTGAAAAATGTGGGAGAAAATTGTGGCATTGAGGGAAAACTTCTATAAATAAAGAACAAGACAGATACATCGAGGACGAATCAATCATCATGAGCAATATCTTTTATTTGTAGTAGTAGTATTAGAGTAGGCGTAGTAGTTGCTCAATCATGTAGTGATTTGAACCCCTATATTAGGCGATTCGATTGTACTGCAGAACCAGATTCAGTGAAGTTCTTCCAAGATAAGGGCATTGATTAATCTATCTTATTTGAAGAATCAGGTTCAATGAAGTCTTCCCTCAACATTAAATGCGAGACAACGGCTAATCTGTTTGTTCGAAAGTATCTCTGTAACTGATATTATATTATGGATTTTCAATTTAGTAAAATTTCCTTTTTGTTATCAATCTTGGTGACATTGTTTATTGTAAAAGTCCTCGGTTTAGAGGCATTACCGAACCTTAACTCTTTTGATAATCCAAATTGGAAAGACCCATCCACGTGTCGATCCATAAACAAAAAAATTTTGTTGACAACCAACACAGGTTATGGATGTGTATGGAGGGACATTTGTGTTTGTACATGGGCACAACTTCCAGCATTCATACTTTATGGAAGCAATTATTTGCCATTCTCCGTGGTCTCTGCCTATCTAAGGTGCAAATTGTGATTGATTCCGAGAATGCAGCCGATATCATCAAAGGAGTTTGGAAGTGTTCTTGGAGAGTATTATGTATCATGAGCCACATGAGACAGGAAATGAGAAAGTTTGAGGTACCGGTGGAACATACCTGGAGAGAGGCAAATCAACTGACGGATTGAGTTTCAAAATCGGCTTCAGCACCACGAGATAATAAGTTTCCAAAGTGCACTGGATACTCTTTATTTGTAATGATTTCAATCATTGTAACTACACTCGTATGTAAATTTTGATATTTTTAATGAAATTCACACTAATTACTAATCACAATAATAAAAATAATACCCAATAATTTTGAATGATCTTCCAAGGAATAATTTCACCCTGTAATTACAGGTTGAAATCGTTAAGCATTATATATTAATTGAAGAAATTACTAGATAAAGTACACCCATCTGATAAAGAAATGAACTGAAATGCATGATCTTTAACTTACTTGGCTATAGATTTTGGTGATGGTTGTGGCACTGGAGTTGAATGTCAGAAGCAAGTAATCTGTGCCCCATTTGATGACCTCTCTTATATGATCTAACTCTCCTATGGCTTTGTATTTGTGGTTATATTCTATCACGCTCCAACTCAACATGGTCATGGTGAAGGCCATCGGAAAATGGAATTTTATATTGTCTCCGGCATCAAAATAACCTCCGACAAGACCACCCTTTACCTCACTCAAATCTGATCCATCTGTTAGGCCTGAATTTCCTCGCCATGACACTCCGTTATTTTTGGGCAGCCGCCCAGCTGCATGTCCGCCAATAGTAGAATAAGAGAACAAAATTAGGGAATTTAAATCAACGTACAATGGAAGAAACAGTGGCTATTGAAGTAGAGAGTTAATTACAAGCATGGTCGCCGCTATGCAGTTGATCATGGTTTTGAAACAGGATCGGGCATCAAACCAGCAATGAGCCAATCATGATTCAACCAGTTCAATATATGTCAGCAATTGAAGTTAAGTTATCAGTAATTTATTCTGACAAATTCAATCAGGTCAACTAGCTAGTTCTGGTTCTGCCATAGATCTGGGTGGTTTAAACGGTTAGACCCATTTAACTGGCTTTAAAAGATGTGGTTCCGGGTCAACATGTTAGGTGCTGGTCTAATACAGTGTTTTTTTTTTTAAGAACTGTTTCTTTCAAATAAAACTTTTTTTTTCAACCATAATAGTGAGTGTGTGAGTATATAAGGATCCTCAGTTGCACCGAAAGCACTGTCATCACTTTTGGTGTTAATTGTGGAGTTCCTCTCTCTCTACCACCCACACACATCACTTTTGGTGTCATCACATAAGCTCTAGCGTGTTGCTTACCTAATGGGAGAAGAAAAGAAAATATTATCTTTGTTTATGTCATAACGAAAGTGAAATGCCCTTACATAAGTTCGAAAGCATTTAGCTTACCTAATGAGAGAGAAGAAAAAACTGTCTTTGTTTATGTCGTAATGAAAGTGAAAAGCCCTTACATAAGTTTGAAAACGTAAATTTGAAATCTAATATAGGATCCAAAGGGAAAAAAACATAAAACGTAAATAAGATAATTGTTTCAAGGACATTGAAAAATATTTAAAGGCATATATAAAAAACTGTATAAAACCAGAGAATAATCCAAGTCTTTTTAAAATTGACATGTTTGTTCCATCTTCAAGTTTGACTTGGACAAAGTGGGGTGGAGCGGTAGTGAGGAACAAATCTCATTCCTTGTCTTAAAATATCTTCAATCCCCAAATGGGTGGATCTGGATTTTTTGAAGCCACCGGGGAATAATAGTTTAATCTTTCAAATTCAAACAAATTTCCGATTATATATATATATACACACACACTTCTAGGCAGTGAAAATCTGGAGGAGGTTATCGTGTAACCGGTATTGTTGATATGATGGAATTATCCTTTAACATCTCTGAGGTCAAAATAGGCTCAGATGATCCTAGCCATTTAATTTATTTCATTCTTTAGGATGGTTGAGAGAAGATCTGCAGAAGAAATGGTAATTACCGTCTGTCTGTCTGTCGAACTAAAACCAGAGATCACTATGGCCGAAATAAAATGAGTAAGAATACATACCATTAAGAGTTAGTTTAAGCAAAAGAAAAAAACCATAGGAGAGAGAAAGAAAGAGAGAGAGAGGATCCTTACACTTTTGGGCATTGAAGAATAGGAGAGCTTTGTGAAGGGCATTTGTGTAATTGTCTGGTGGAGGAGGGTGGTCCTTGTGCTTAGGGAGGGTCTTGACAATGATGATAGGAAGCGCAATCACCAACAAGGCAATCAAACCGGACCAAAGTGTCCACCTCAAGACCTTACGGCTGCAAACGATGCATCCCAAGTCCACGTACTTTTTCTTATTGCTATTGTCTTGGGGTCCCAAGAGCCAGCTTTGCTGAGTCTCGTCCAATTGCTGAGACAGAGCCGCCCGGTCCAAGTCCATGTTCCGACTCCGACCGTCCTCGGTCGTTGAGTCCGCATTGATCTCGAACGAACCTCCCCAATGATTCGCCGAATGCATCCTCTCTTAGCCCCAAAAATTTCACCTCAAAATAATTCAGGGAAGAGCAGATCGAGCGATGATGGTTCCAGAGGAAACCTGGTCAGATAATTTCTATAAAAGCATTGGCGGAGGAGTACCCTGTTTCAACGATTCAGACGGTGGGGATCATCTATCGGATTATCAAAAGATGTTCTAAACAAAATAGGAATTGAAGCAGGGCGAGAGAGAGAGAGAGAGAGAGAGAGAGAGAGAGAGAGATAACTTAATTGAAGGTATATGATAGATCCCTCACCGAAAAATATCTGGCTTTCGCCCCGGATCCTACGACTAGGCGAAAGGCGAAAGCTTTCTTACGTTCAATACCCAATTCAAATATCAAAAGATTAACCTGGCTTGATGATCGAAATATGCTATGAGTTAGATAAAACCCACGTTCAAAATTCAATCAGAAATCCATCTTTAATGGATGATTCAAAATAATTCAAAAAGATAACGTACAATTGGATGGTGATCAGCGGATCATCCAAGCATAACAATTCAAATTCCTGGAAAACAAGAACAACAGAAACAATAAGATAAGGAAAGCTAGATGAGCATATGGGATTTCCGAGAATAAGAAAAAGGAAAATTTCCAAGAAGAAATCACCTTAAGCTTGATAAATATTCCACTTGTGTAACTTCAAATTCTTAAATAAAATCCCCGCACTTTGTTATTGAGAATCAATCAACAAAATGAGAGAACCTCCTCTTATAGTAGAACGCAAAAACAAATTTCTCTTGCTCTTCTTATTCTTCTTTCACAACTATACTTCTCTACCAATCTTTCCCTGATATAAAGAGAACAGAGAGAAAAGAGTTGACTTGAAGAGAGAGAGAGAGAGAGAGAGAGAGAGAGAGAGAGAGAGAGGGGGGGGGGGTTTTCAGGTCATATGCATTTGTTTAATTCTTGCGTGTTTGGAGCGAGCTGGAAGTTGATTGGAGAAACGAACTTCTCGGGGATGCCAGTGGATTTTGCCGTAATTAATGAATAAAACTGCTAGGATGTACAATATCATATTCTATGATATTATATTAGTTCGATAATAAGTGTTTTCATCTAATCTTCTAGCTTAAATATAGGTAAGTTTTTTCTGTGGTCAATGCATAAATATAGTTAAGTTGGTCGTGCAGATTTCATTCACATTGGGTTGGTTGCCCTTTCCATTTCTTCCCTTTATTATCCATTATAAGAAAGGGTTAATTACATAAACACCCAACCCGGACTATCTGACAGTGGCTAGTCTCCTCTCCTATCTTTGACAATACAAAAATCCCCCTATCAGAAAAGATTCTCGTTACAGAAAAAATAGTAATGTCATTTTACTATTTTGACCAAATCAAATTTTAATTAAACTTTAAATAAAAAATATATTTTTTTTTATAAAACGTAAATTACCCTTAGATTGTTAGTCATCGAATGCCCTAACCCATTTCCCATTTCGTTCACACCTACATTATTTTACAACATAAACCCTTCTCCTTGACATTTAACGCTCTTTCGAGAGGTGATCCCTTCATCTCTGACTTTGGCATCTGCTCACTCCAACGATGTCTGGTAAGTTTTGTCAACAAAAATTTGATTTTTGTTTTATGAAAAAACATTAGGGGTTACCAATTTCTTTTCTTTTTTCTTCTTCTTTTAAATACATTAGGAGTTTTGGAAATATTAGAGATTATAACAATATTATGTGATTCTTCTGCTAATTGGTTAGATGTGGGATTAACTGCACCCACATAAATATATATGTGCTTTGTTGATTGACAAGTTTAATTTCGAATTTTTTTAAAGATTAAGGCTTGAAATTTTGAAATTGGAGTGCTCTTGTATGTGTTTTAAAGTCTTGAATTAGAGTGTTCTTATATGTGCTTTTAGTGAATTAAGGCTTGAAAGTCTAAAATTGGAGTGCTCTTTTATATGCTTTTAGTGGATTAAGGACTGAAATTTTGAAATTGGAGTGTTCTTGTATGTGCTTTTAGTGGATTAAGGCTTGAAATTCTGAAATTTTCTGCTTTAGTTTGATCATTGATATCTAAATTTTTTTAAGGATTAAGGCCTGAAATTTTAAAATATTTTGTTTCAAGTTGGATCACTAATATCTAACTTTTTTAAGGATTAACGCTTGAAATTATGAAATTATTTGTTTCAAGTTTGAACAATAATATCTAGAATTTTTAATGGGTTAAGGTCTAAAGTACTGAAAAGAATTGTTTTATATTTTAGGTCTAATATCTCTTTTAAAGATTTTTTTCAATTATCTTTTCTTATAAACCCTTCTCTTTCGTTATTTTATTCGTTAACCTGTATGTGATTTTGTATTATTATAAACCAGTAAAACATATAAGTTATTACATTTGGAAGAGGCTCTTAGGTGTGTCCCTTCTTTTTTTGATTGGCCTTGTTTTGGAAACACACACACACACACTAAATGAATATAGCTAAATTCGATGTGTTTTGTTTTATATATTTTAAATATTATTTAAATGCTTTATTAAGCTCTTTAAACTTTTCATATGTTTTTATGTTTGTAGTCTATACTAATATTTACATGTGTTCTTATGTCTCCAATTTGTACTAATGTTTACTTGTGTTCTTATATTTTCAAATTTATGCTATGGTTGTTGTGGTGGCCTATGGTATATGGTGGTGGCGGTGGTGTATGGTGTTGGGGATGGTGTGAGTTGTTAGGTTTTTGTATTGTCAATGTCCACACACAAAACAATGTGTGTACATGTAATGGTCAGATTGTATAGGGCTTTATGATGTAAATTAAATACCCATATAAGTCCAAGAAGAGAATTCAGGAAAACACCAAGAAGATAGACTCGAAGTCGCAATAACCAAGGTAAAGAGACTCAAGCATTGTTGAAGAATTCCAGGTCTCAAGTGCAAGCCACCTCAAGAAAACCAACTATCAAAATCTAAGGGTAAAATCGTAAAATGTTGGTAAGTGATAATGGGGTGTTTGTGTAGGGACCTAACCTTAGGTGGACTTAGAATGACTTAAAAATGGATAACTCAAATACATAAAATGTTTCATAAAGATTGGACCAATGATAGATTAAAATTGACAAAAATTAAATTGTGCTGAAAATGAAATATGACTCAGCTTAAAATGGTTATATTATTTGATCTAGATGTTCGTTCGTGAGCCATAAGCACTCAAATCGAACTAGTCGACGAGTTCCTTTTGAAAATGAAAAATAATATGCTCGAAATTCTTAAACAACTATATTTTTTTAATGTTTAAAAAGAGATGTTGGAGATGTTTGAATGAGTTTCTCCACTCTATATATAGAGGCACTAACCCCAATGAATATACAACTCCTTTGCTTGAACAAATAGTCAAATCTTGGTAAAAGAGAGCCAAAGAGAGCCAACTTCCCTATGAGTTAAACCATTGTTGGCCTATGATGTTGAAAGTTATTTTGCATAGTTAAATCCATTCAATGTCACTTATAAGCTTCCTAAAATTCTTTAGTTACATTTGTTGGAAGTAAGAAAGAGTGTTTCTACAAGTTAAATTCATCTACATAAAAGGCATCCTGAAGAACGAAGATTCTCAGCCTTTTTCAGAGTCACTAAAGAGTGTGGGTTAGTCCATCGGAGTCATTGG
Source organism: Platanus orientalis (assembly GCA_025762735.1). Taxonomy (NCBI): domain Eukaryota; kingdom Viridiplantae; phylum Streptophyta; class Magnoliopsida; order Proteales; family Platanaceae; genus Platanus; species Platanus orientalis. The sequence continues at coordinate 20,800,274 of JAOXJP010000001.1, forward strand.
ACGGAGCGTGCCTACCGGAGTTACTAGGGCACACTTATAAGGAAGTTGATTCTCTGTTATTTGTAAGTAAATCCTCAGGTTTTATTAAATTTTTTATAATCATTAGTCATCTATTAATAAAAATTAAATAGGCTCGAAGGAGCTGGTTGTAAAGTGGACTTAGTTGGAGGGCCGACCCGCCACTATAAATTTGTGGTGTTGTGGTCTAGTTGCATTTTCTCTTTAGTGATTATTTATGTTTATTTGGATTATGCAAAGTAGCCCAACACACTAAATGAATCTAAATAAAGTTAACATTAAAAGATTAACTTAACAACCTTAGAGAATTTATCAGTCATGCTCTGCTCTACTACAGGCAATCTTATAGTGCATGACAGAGCCCCGTGGTCTATGATAAATTCATAAAAAAGAGATTTATTTAATTAAAAGAATTTTTGTTGTATAATTAATTAAAAAAATTAAGTAAATCATAAAGAGGGTGAATAAATTATTTAAAAGAATCTTAAATAAGTCTAAGGATCCTATTCACCCCCTATATGATCTATTTAGGGAATTTCATGAATGGTGTATGGTGGTGAGGGTGGGGGTGGTGATCTATTTACAAAATTAAAGTATGTCTACGAAAGTATAATTGTCTTCAAACACCAATACCATTATCTCTTACACTCAAAAATATAATAATACGAAGTGTTTTTGTGGAAAAATGACATTGATATAGGCCTCAGAATTAAGCAAAAATCCTAATAGACTTTATTATTTTTGTACAAAGAAAATGGTACATATATTTGGTTGTCATAGAAATGCAATTCTTTTTAAGTTTCTTTTATTCATCTTTTATACTAATAAATATCAATATTATTAAGAATAATGTGTCAGGACAATCACCTTGCACTTTCTTTGAAGTCCTTCCCCTTGCACTTTCAAGACTTAATCTCTGTATTCATCTCTCTTACTAAGTTCTTAAAAGTGCAAGGGGAAGGACTTTAAAATACTATTGAAATATTAAAGGGATTAGCCTGGATGACTTTGTTTTTTCTTTTTTGCATATTTCTTTACTAAATAATGGTCATGATATGTTTAGTGACTGTATATTTTCTAGTTGGGGGTGGGTATGGTTGTGGGATGAAACTTTATGATTTGATGGCAATAGTGGTGGTTGTCATGTCCTAAATTCATGGCCTCTTTGGGATCATAAACTTAGTGTGACATTTGGACTCTTTACTTCTTCATGTTACATGGCTCTATATATATTTTTCATTCATTTGCTACAATCCCATAATAGCTACATAACACTTTCATTCATTTAGTCACAACAAAATTCCTTACTCTTTCCTTTAATGATTAAATATACATAGTAGAATAATATCAATTCATTCACGCTCATTTCTCAATGTGCAGCAGAAATAGTAAACCATTCATCATCAATTCGAATTATCAAATCTCTACTAGTTTCACTTACCTCCCAAAGTATTGCGATTCTCTAAACCTTCAATCAGAAAAATGTTGTCACATGGGTGAGCTTAACGGGCTCGTAAATAAGCATAAAAAACATACAATGGAATATGGCTAAGCAGAGCACAAACATTTAAGTTTACAAATTATCATATAGCATTGAAACCAAGATGTTGAATCAGTGCTTAAACTTAATTACAACCATTTACCAAGACTAGCACAATTTACTTTGCATAGCATAATTTACACAATGTCTCTTATCTTTCATAGCTTATACGTTTCCATTTTATTGTCAACTTATGCGATTTTACATTCCTTGTAAGCTTAAGTACTTTTACATTTTTACCAAATGTTATACTATTTTACTTCCATGATTAACATGTACAGATTTACTTTTATCACTAACATATGCTTTTTCATCTTCATATCACCAAACATGCACTTTCCATTTCAAACCTCTACATTTGCAATTTCATTTCCATAACAAAATATTTATATTCACTTCTTATCATGTACATATTTTACTTCACTTCCATACCAAATGCATCAATGATTCTACTTTCTTATTTAAACATATACAGTTTCATTTTCTTATAAAGTATGTACAATTTTATTTTCATGATAAACATATACAATTCCTTACATAACTAAATATGTAAAATTCATTTCATGATAAACATTATACAATTCATTACATGACTAAACATGTATGATTCATTTCATGGTAAATACATAAAATTTCTCTAATAGCTTCACATGTATGGTCCATTTCATGGTAATCCTACAAGTTTTTTTCATGACTGAATATGTGCGAATCATTTCATCTCATAACAATGCATGCATAATTCATTTTGTGACAAACCTTTATGATTACACTTTCTTTCCAAGCTTACACATTTTTACTTTTATGTACGGTTTTCACTTTTTTTTCAAAATTTACATACTTTCTCTTTTTGTTACCAGAATATATGCAATTTCACTTATTTTACCCTATAAGAGGGCATCATCATCTTATTCCCCAATGGTGGGGCCTTGTCCAATCCCTTGAATGGATTTTCATCACATTTTCCCTAATAATAGGGCCTTGTCTATTCCTTAGAATCATTATTCACATACATTTCCCTAGTGGTAAGGCTTTGTCAATCCCTTGGAATGGTTACTAGTCCATTCCTTGAATGGTTACTCATCAATTTATTCAAATGGTTACCATTATATTATTCCCTAATAAAAGGACCTCGTCCATTCCTTATAATGGTTACTCATTCAATACTTTTGGATAGTTTGTCATCTATTTCTTTGAATGGCTTACCATTATATTATTCCCTGATGGAAGAGGCTCATCTAATCCTTTCGGATAGTTACTTGTTCAATCTTTTCAGATGGTTTTGCATCTATTTCTTTGAATGTCTTACCATAATATTATTCCCTGATGGAATGGCCTTGTCCAATCCTTACGAATGGTTACTTGTCTAATCCTTTCAGATGGTTTCTTATCCATTTCTTTAAATGGCTTACCACCATATTATTCCCTAATAAAAAGGCCTTGTACAATCCTTTCTGGTAGTTTCTTATCCATTTTTCTGAATGGATTACCATCATATCATTCCTTGATGGAAGTGTAATGCCCCATTTTATACAAAAAGGGCAAAATTATAATTTTACCCCCATAAGGGTAAAATTGGTATCTCAAATATTTTAAAAAAACCTTAGGTTGGTTTATCAACCCTTGGATCAAGTGAGAAGTGTAGAGCCCAAGTTTGACCTTGAACAAATTGATTTAAAAAAATTTACCCTTAGTGTGTTTTGGGGTAACTTCATATGAAAATATATACAAACCCCAAGTTAATTAGAGGGAAAGCCATACATGTTTAGAAAGATATTGGAGTCTACTTTCAAAAAAAATAAATGGTCTATGAATATAAGTCTCCTAGAGGAAGTTATGCTCCTTTTCCCACAACATGTCTGTGCTGATAGGCCCACAAATTTAAGGTAACTTCTCGGGATCACCAGTACCAACTCCAAGCAAATTATTGTGTAATCCATATACCTTTATAAAGATCTTAAAGTCTAAATTCCAACCCAATAAATGGAGACCAAATTGGAGTTTTCTAGAGAGAGTCATGAGCATAGTAGTCTGAAGGGGTCAAGTCTGTAAAAGGCATCTGGATGGATCCAACCCATGTTGGATCGATACGACTTCTCAGAGTTTTACAAAAATTTATCTAGAACAGTGTTGGATCAATCCGGCATCCCTATAGATCTATCCGATATCTTGTGGATTGATCCAATTTGACCCAATTTTCATTTTTTTGAAACCAATTCGATTTTTCTTCATTTTTGGGAGTGTAAGACTCCCCAACTTAACCTAAATCCCTAGAAATATGTTAAGGAAACCATTTTCATACCTCATTTTAAGTCATTAGATCCATTTAGAACAAAATGAGTAAGGATAAGAGAGTTTTAGAGATGAAGGTTGGAGTTCTTTCCTAATTGGGTAAGTTCCACTTCCAACCATGGAAATTCTTTTAGATTAGCTTGATTTCTACTAGAACTCCCTAGTTCCATTCCTCTGATGTTAGAACCATGTCTATTTTATAGAGCAAGGTGTAAGTAGAGAGTGAAGTGAATTTTTCTTGCTTAGAGATTTTAGATTTGAGCTTTGGTAAGTAAATCTTGCATATTATGGATGATGAGATGTATATTCCTCTTTGATCTTTGGAGTTTGTATTTGAATCTTTTGGAATCCTTGAAATGTTTGAAAAATCTTGATCCAACTCTTTGAACTTTGGACTTAAGCTTCTTTTAGAAATTTTTTTTACATACTATGGATGATGTGATGTAAATTCCTCTTTGATCTTTAGAGTTTGGTGTTAGGATATTTTAGAATATCTGAAAACATGTGAAAACTTATGATCTAAGCAATTAAACCTTATGATTACTAGAATCTAAATTTATCTAGTAATTTGAATTAAATTCCTCTTTAATTTCAGATTATATGATGTTACCCATGTAATTCTCTGAGATTGTTGAAGTTATTTGAATTTTATCCCTTGAGATATGTTAGATCTATGATTTTCAGCTTATTTAGTAAATTTTCATACTCCTTATGTTTGGATTGACTATTTCCTTATTGGAATCTTTGAAAATTTTATAAATCTATACTTTGAACCATTAAACCTTCTTTGATCTCTAGATTTACACCTATTTTATGAAAGATTATTGTTCTTAAACTTTTTGTGGACTGATTTCCTTCAAGAAATCCTTCAGAACTGTGAAATTTGAACTTTTCCCATGTGAATCTTCGAAAATTTGTGTGAAGTTGTGAATCCTTCAAGATATATTCTATTTTTGATCAATTTGAAAGGTAATCTTACCTTGTCTTTTGTTTGAAAGACTAGAAGTGATATTGAATAACCTATATGATTTGATTCATTGGAATACATATGAATTTCTATGAAAATATATTGAACTTATTGATTCTATTGAACTCTATTCCTCTTATGTGATTATGTGAACCAGGTGAACCTTCGAATCCCATTACATGTTTGAATCATTGACTTTATGTGAAATCTTAGTGAATTATTGTGACTCTGGACTTATGAATATTGAATTATATACTAACATTAAATTTAAGTGAACCATGTGCCTTTGAAATGATTGATTTCTGGAAATGTGATGCTTACGATTGATTTACACATTATAGTAACATTCTGATTATTGAAACTATATAGAACTTTGGACTTATTGATGTAAACCCTTTTGGATTTCGAACCTTCAACTATTTTGGGCCCCATCACAAAGCTAAGTGTGACCATTGATTATGTGGGCCTTGATAACAGGCTAAGTGTGTCATCGACCATTTGGGCCTACTCACTAGGCTAAGTATGTGAAAGTACTTCGGACATGCTCTTAGGCTCACAGACATTGGCCATCCTCCTTGAGGTTGTAACAAGGACATTGGCCCTTCTCTTTGGGGTTAAAACAAATACATTGGTCCTACTCATAGGGTTTGGCACGAGATCAGGACCTTACCGGTGTGGTTGGCCAAAGCATATGAATACTTTACATCAAACCTTTGGACATCGAATATTAGACCTTTTTGGATATTGGACTCTGGCCTCCTATAAACATTAAACCTTGTAGACTCCGAACATTGTGAACCATGTGGATTTCAAACACTTTAAATATCAAAGTCTGAAACACTTCGAAATCATAAAATATCGGATCTCTCGAGACTGACATGTGTCATCAAAATTATGAACTTTGACCTTTGCATTGAATTATTATTCGAACTTAGATCTTTGTATTAAACCATTGACTTCTGTCTGACATGTGACTATTGATATTTTTGTACTAGCATGATTGTGATTACTACTTCAATATCTGTTTAGCTTTGTATTGATCTTTGGACATGCTAGTATTTAGATGTGTGTTTTACTTCATATTAGTTATAGTCTGCTAGATTTCTTATAGGTTGGGACTAACCCAACTGTTTATTTCTCAAACTGACTACCATTGCAGGTCCTCCATCTGAGCGACTTGCTATGACATCCACAACCTTTCTCTTTTATTCGTATCACTGTCATGGATATGTTTTGAGATCCCTTTTATTTTTGGTCCTTATTTTTAGTTTTGTTGATATTCCCTTTTATATATTTTGGGTGAGAGGGCACCTTAGTAACGTGGTTATTGATTACTTTACTACTGTGATTATCTTTGGAGAGTATATTGATAGTCCAATTGAGACTCTTTATTATTGAATTATCATAATATTTATAAGTTAGATTTATCATTTCGCATTTATCGATCCGAATATGTTTGGTTATTGACTATTGACCATGCTTCCATAATTATTAAAATATGGTTATTGAACTTAATGGACACAAAGAAAATTAATGAGGACTATGTGGACTATTGGATCTTACTTATCGGTGTTAGATTAGGTGTCCTGACAAAGCCATCATTGACACTTTTTATAGTATTTATTTGTTTGACATTTATAATAAAGTGGCTTTGTTCCATCATCACATGTGTATAATTGTATTTATGGGTAATTATTTGATCTCATAAGATGAGATAGGTGGTCTTCAAGTAACATAGTAGGATGTCAGACACATGGATTATGTTTGGAGAGATCTAACTATCTAATTCTTGTAGGCCTGAAACCTTACAACAATGGGTGATGCTGGGCACATCACTTAACAAATTGCTATGTGTAGAGTTGCCATATGATAGAGTGATGTAATCTCAATCATTGGAGTGAGACTCTAGACTTACATGTAGGTAGATGCATAATTCAAATGCATTAAGGGGATCCATAATGAACACATTTAGTAAAACTTCATTGACAGAGTAAATGATATTCATAACTTATTGACTAATCCTTTGACCTAAGGGACCTATGATTCTCTAAGGTATTCAAGTTGCATATTTTGAGTTGCCAACCAGTGATGCCTAATTGGTGGCTATATCATGGGTAGCTTGGATATTTAGCTTGATGCTTGAGAGAACACAAATACTCAACAAGGAATCCACTACCCTAATGATAGGGAGAAATATTCAGTCTAGGAATAACATGAATTGAGTGGACATAGAAATCTGGATCCAGTGTTTTGATAAAATGTTTGTCAAAATGTTTTTCAAAATTATATTAAATAAATAAATAATAATTTTGATAAAAAGGGTTTGACAGTGGCTAGTTTATTATCTTAGGGGTCATTGAGGGATATTGTACAATGGAAGGATGATTTTTGTGAAACGGTTTGTGAGGAAGGGTGTAATGCCCCCGAACCAGGACTTGGATATGGATCCATATCGTTCTGGATTTGGATTCGTTGTTATTCATAAATCTAATAATCCAACACATAAAAATTAGCCCAAATCCTGGGCCCACAACTAAAATCCGATATAGTTCACTTGTTCTCATTTGAATTTTTTTCTTAAGTCCACTTAATCCAATAATCATATTTGAATAGTTTGCGGCAGTGTATTCAATAGTCACTAATCACATATATTTAGATCAAAATACGGAAATATAATCTAAAATCCACAAAGATCATAGTAGTCTAATAGTATTAGATCAAAAGAGAGATATCACTAGGGTGCTCTCTCACCCAAATATACAAAGGGAAACATCCACTAATTTGAAAATATGATCCCACCACAAGGGGGGATCCTGAAATATCTTTAAAATAAGGATAAAAAGGATAAAAGGAAAGCTGTGGATACCATAACAAGTCCCTCAAATGGAGGACCTGTAACAATAATCAATCTAAAAAATAAATGGTTCTGTTAGTCCCAACCTGTAAGAAATCTAGCAGACTATAAATAATCTGAAGTAAAGCATACATCTGAATACTAGCATGTCCAAAGGTCAATACAAAGCTAAACATATATCAAAGTAGTAATCACAATCGTGCTAGTACAGAAATATCAATAGTCACATGTCACATAAAAGTCAATGGTTCAATAAAAAGATCTAAGTTCTAATAATAATTCAATGTGGAGGTTAAAACTTACAAACTCAATGGCATATGTTAATCTTGAGAGATTTAATGTTCTATAATTTTGAAGTTTTTAGAGTTCAATGCTCAAAGTGTTCGGAATCCACATGGTTTATAATGTTCGGATGTTCAATATTCAGAGTTCCAAAGATTCAAAGTGTTCGGAGTTCACAAGGTTCGATATTCGAAGAAATCTAAGGTTCGATATCCAAATGTTCAAAAGGACACACTTAACCTGATGTCAAGGACCATATGATAAATAGGCTTAAAGTGTAAAAGGCTTCACATTAATAAGTTCGAAGGTCCACAGAATTTCACATATCTCCGAGTGCTCGCATACAACCCTATGAGTAGGGCTTAATATCTTCGAGTGCTCGCATACTGTCATATAAGTGGGGCTCAATATCTCTGAGTGCTCGCATACTGCCTTGCGAGTAGGGCTTAAAATATCTGAGTACTCACATACCGCCCTATAAGTGGGGCTCAATATCTTTGAGTGTTCGCATACCGCCCTATGAGTGGGGCTCGATATCTCTGAGTGCTCGCATACTACTCTATGAGTGAGGCTCACATACCTCTGAGTTCTCGCATATAGCCCTACGAGTGGGGCTCACATATCTTCAAGTGCTCGCTTATATCCCTACAAGTAGGGCTCACGTGTCTCCAAGTGCTCGTATATCTCCCTACGAGTGGGGCCCAAATAGTTCAGATATTCGAAGTCTAAAAAATAGGTTCACATTAATAAATTTAAAGGTCCACACGGTTTTAATAATTGAAATGTTTCTATAAGGTGTAAAACATTCGTAAGCATCACATTTCCATAAATCAATCATTTCAAAGGCACATGGTCTACTTGGGTTCAATGTTACTATATAATTCGATATTCATAAGTCTAGAGTCACAATGATTCACTAAGATTTCTCATAGAGTCAATGATTCAATTATGTAATAGGATTCAAAGATTCACATGGTTTACATAATCACATAAAGGGCATAAAGCTCAATAGAATCAATGAGTTCAGTGCTTTTTTTCACAAAAATTCAGAAATTTGCATGTATTCCAATGAATCAAATCGTAGAGATTAGCCAATATCACTTATAGTGTTCCAAATAATAGGCAAGTCAAGATTACCTTTCAAATCGATCTTAAATAGAATAGACCTTGTGGAATTCACAACTTCACATAGATCTTCAAAGATTCATATGAGGAAAGTTCAGATTTCACATGTTCTAAGGGATTGCTTGAAGGAAATCAGTCCACATAATGCCTAAGATCAATAACCCTTCATACATTAGGTGTAGATCTAAAGGACAAACAAGATTTAAGGGTCCAGAGCATAGATCTACAGAATTTTCAAAGATTTCAATGAGAAAAGAGTTAGTCCAAACATAAGTATCATGAGAACTTACTAAACAAGTTAAAAAATCATAGATCTAACATGTTTTAAATGATTGAATTTAAACATTTCCAATAATCTTAGATAATTCTATGGATAACATCACTTAATCTGAAATAAAAGAGGGATTCACATCATATCACCCATAATAAGAAAGATTTATATACTAGAGAAGCTTAGACTCTAGGATTTACAAGGTTCAATGTCTTAAAGCATAGGTTTTCACATATTTTTAGAGATTTCAAAGAGTTTCCACAAAGATCAAAGAAGTTCAAAGAGAATCTACATCATTAAACCCATAGTAAGCAAGATTAACTTAATAAAGAAGCCCAAATCCAAGATTCAAAAAGATAGATCAAGATTTCCAAACATTTCAAAGGCTCTAAAGGGTTTCCATAATCAAAAGACAGAGATTTAAGATAATCAAAGAGGAAAATACATCACATCATCTATAGTATGCAAGATTCACTTACTAAATCTCAAATCCAAGGTCTCCAAGCAAGAAACCTTCACTTCAACCTCTATTCCCAACTTGCTCTATAAAATAAGTATAGTTCTAACATTAGAAGAAAAAAAACTAGGAAGTTCTAAGAGAAGAACAAGCTAATCTAAAAGGATTTCCATGGTTGGAAGTGAAACTTACCTAATTGGGGAAGACTTTCTTCTCTAAAACTCTCAAATCCCTTATCATTTTGTTCTAAATGGGTCTAAATGACCTAAATGAAGTGTAAATAGGATTTTAAGTTATCATAGATGAGATCCCATTTGTGTGGGGGTTAAATAGAAGCAAGCTACATCATAAAAGCATAATTTTTAGACGTTTCAGCATTTCTAGGCATTTTGTTATCGATCATGGGGTTTATGATCGATCACGGATCATGAATGGTTAAGAATTTATGACCCCTTACTGTTTGTGATTGATCATAGGGTTTGTGATCTATCATGGGCACCACTTGAGAGGTGTGCCCCATGTACGTGATCGATTATGCCCTGGATCATAAATGTTGAATTTTCAGCTTTGACACCCTACAGTAAAATGGGTCTAACTTTCTCTAAAAAAATCATTTTTACAAAAAGTTTGTTATGTTGGAAACTAAACTCAAAGATATTTCTAAAAAGGTATATATCACCCTCTAATTCCCTCTATATTGGTGTCAGTGACCCCGGGAAATGACCCCAAATCTGTAGGCCAATCTGAACTGACTCCTTGTGGGAGAATTTTCATAACTTTTTCTAGGAGACTTGTAATTACACAAAGTTTGATGGATTGGGAAGTAAACTCATAGAGCTTTCCAGGGATATATGGGTTGTATTATAATTCACTCGGTATTGTTGTCGACGGGCTTGCAAAGTTATGTTAAATGCGAATTTAGGATTGTCAGCACCTAAATTTTAACTCGGGTCATGTGATAGCATAAGGACAGCATAACAACATTTAGGCATCAAGACTCTAAGCACCCATGGCTCAAGAAGAACAAACCTGGACTCTAGGAGGCTAGGCATTTCCAAAGAAGTCTTTCCAAATGCTCCATTCACAAATGAACCAGTTAAAGCACCTTGTTACAACCCGAAAAGCACCATTTCAGTATAAACCCTAATTTCACTCAAAAGCACCAATAGGACTTTAAGGGTCCACATTTTAGAACCCCATTCATGACATCAATAAGTTTTCTACCTCTTATAAGCCTTTTTCTCGTAAAGCATCATAGAATGAAAAATTATCATTTTGCCCTTTTACCTTCAAAAGCTTAATACTCACTATCTACCATCCATTACACTGAATTTCTCAACCTATATAAACCTTCTTGTCATGAAGCATCTAAGGTAAAGAATTCACATTTTCACCTTTTTTGACCTATGGGCAAAAAATTACCATTTTACCCTTTCTATTTAGAGAATGACCCCTAGACCCTCAAAGAACCCCTGCAGCCTCTCCTGTGGTCCAAATGCTATAATTTCAGATCTTATGCATCCTTGAGTCTCCCTACACCAAGGAACTCATCACAAGTCAGACACTGCTTGAGAATGGCAACAGAAAATTTCTTAATCTATGATACCAAGAAATGACCCTTGTTAGAGCTCTCAGAAACTCATCCGATCTCCAAATCTAGAAAGGTTAGTCACCATATCTTAGCCTTGGCCTTAGCTTTAAATCTCTAAGTCTGAGAAGAGAGTTTCAAAGTCTCAAACTTCTAAGAAATCTCAAATCTTCCTTAAAAGGTCAAAATGTTGTTTTTTTCCACTTTTTGCTCTTACAAAGCTTGGATGCTCTCCAGACCTCCAAATCGGGATCAGTCGGTGTCCATTTCTTCAAAATCATGACAACTTTGAAAAGTTGTCTAAGGAGCAAGGACTTTGGTAAATTCTATCTACCAAGATTCCCTCAAATATTCTAAAAAGCGCGATGAATTAGGTCTAAAAATCAGGTGCTCGACCGACTCCCAAGAGTACATCTAACTTCAGAAATTCAGATGGTCAATGACTATACCACTGTAAATTTAGAGCCTCGATACTATCAGACCCACACCAATTTCTAGAAAATCCATGGCCCAAGCAATCATTTCTGCCCAAACCCAAAAAAAATGCTTTTTGTTTGTATTTGGCATGTAGAATGACTTTAAGAGTTCTCCCAAACTCAGAATGCAGCAAAGTCAGAGCCATTTTCTTAGTTTCATCCCTGTCCTAGATAAAGCATTTCATGAACCCTTGGTTTAGGAAATGTCTGGATATTTAACTTCACCCGGCTTTAGGCAGCTACAAAAACCTAATTTGTTTAAGCGACTCTGCTTCAAATTGCTCCCGATAGCTGCCAGGGAATCCAACAGCCAATCTGTCAACTTCTGTAGCTCTAAGACTCCTCAAACTTCAAATCCCCCAGATATGACCTAAGGCGGTATTTTACAAAAAAACCACTAGCATCTCTTGTACACTTTTTTTAAACAGCTCAAAAAATCATTTTTAACCTAATTTCTTGCTCGAGTATCGTAATCTCGCGTAGTCAGAAGCTATGAATCACCTGGATTGGGGAGCATCTATCCCTATGCCACCCTTGTATCAATTAGACTACTTTTCCTTTCAATCAACATCTAAAATCTTTTTGGCCAAAAAATCCTGATTTAACCCCCTTACCCTTTTCATAATTTGGTTCTGACTAGACCAGGACGACTGAAGCATCTTAGACTTCTAAAATTGACACTGACTGGACCGACTTCTGAGCTCGGGAGCTTACATGGAGTGACAATAACGATAGGATTTGAAAGATCAGAAATCAAGATATTATTCAAGGATTAGCTAAAGTGAGATATTTTGCATTTAATACATTCTCATCATGCATGCCCCTTTAATTAAAATCTTTGTATTCTCTCTCTCACCACTCACCCTAAGATCCCTTAGATGAATTTCAAATCCCTAGTGAAGCCTTCATAGCCTCCCATCAAGCACATTTGATCCCCCCCTTTAGGTTTGCACCCAATATGATTTTGCCGAAAGGCATCTCCCATGCTATGTCCATAGTCACCCCCATCCACCCTCAATAGCAC
>JAOXJP010000001.1:20828481-20848735 GCA_025762735.1 Platanus orientalis
CATTGTGGACATGTGACAAATCCAGCAGCAATGCTTTTTCACAAGCAACATCACCCATCTTCCTCAGAATCTCAAATGGTCCAATGAACCTCGGACTTAGTTTTCCTTTCTTTCCAAACCTCATAATTACCTTTAACGGTGATACCTTCAAAAATACATGTTTTCCAATCTAAAACGCTAGTTCTCTCCTTTGATATGCATAACTCTTCTGCTTGCTCTGTGCCGTAAGAAATCTTTCATGGATTACTCTGATTTTCTCTATTGTCACCTAAACTATTTTAGGTCCAAGTAACATTCTTTCACCAATCTCTTCCCAACATATAGGTGTCCTACACTTTCTTCCATACAAAGCTTCAAACGGTGTCATTTGTATGCTATCTTGATAATTGTTGTTGTAAGAAAATTTGATCAATGGTAAATGATCATTTTAACTTTCTTTCAAATCAATTACACATGCTTTCAACTGTCCATCTAATTGGGGATGAAAAACCATACTAAAATTCAACTTTGTTCCCAAAGCTTGTTGCAAGCTATTCCAGAATCTCAAAGTGAATTGCGGATTTCTATCTGAACTATTCCAACTGGAATACCAAGAAGTTTCATGATCTCATCAATATACAACTTAACCACCTTATCAAGTAAGTAAGTTACCCGAACAGGTAAGAAATAAGCAAACTTGATCAGTTGGTCCACAATAACCCAGATAAAATTAAATCCTTTCCTGGTCTTAGGCAAGCTACTAATAAAGTCTATGGATATGTGTTCCCACTTCCATTCAGGAATCTCCAATTGTTGTAACAATATTGTTGGCTTTTAATGTTCAGCTTTCACCAATTGACAAGTTAAACACATAGATATGAAATCCGCAATCTCCCTCTTCATGTTATTCCACCAATAAAATTCTTTCAGGTCCTTGTACATCTTTGCACTCTCTAGATGAACTGAGTATGTGGTTTTATGTGCTTCTTCCATGATCTCTCTTTTCAATTCAGAATCACTATACACACACAACCTCTTGCCATACCCTAAAGAATCATCTTGTTGAATTACAAAATATGTTCTTTGTCCGTTCTTGACATCTTCTATGATTTTATGAATCTGGGGATCTGAACTTTGAGTTGTCTTGATCTTGTCATTCAAAACCGGTTGTACTCTTAAATATACTATCATACATGCCAAATTATCAGAAGATTTTCAGCTCAATACATCAACAACTACATTGGCTTTTCTACGATGGTAAAGGATAATGCAATCTTAAGGAATCTATATTTTCTATCTTAAATTCAGATCCTTTTGTGAAAATAAATACTTCAAACTCTTGTGATCTGTATAAATCTCACAAGGTTCTCCATATAAGTAACGCATTCATATCTTTAATGCAAAAACAACCGCAACTAATTCCAAATCATGAACTGGGTAAGTTTGCTCATAAGGCTTAAGTTGTCTATACGCATAGGCAATAACCTTTCCATCTTAAATCAAAACACAACCCAAACCCTTTCTAAATACATCAATGTAGGTCACATACTTTCCTCCTGTACTGGACGGTAATGTAAGGATTGGTGCAAAAACCAATGATCCTTTAGTTCTTGAAAATTGTGCTCACATGCTTCATTCCAGTTGAACTTGGCATCCTTTTGTGTCAGCTTAGTCAATGGTCTAGCTATGTTAGAAAATCCTTCCACAAATCTCCTGTAATAGCTAGTCAATCCTAAAAAAGTTACGAATCTCAGATACATTCGTAGGTTTGGGCCAATTAACCACAAACTCTATTTTCCTGGGATTTACATAAATTCCATCTTTTGAGATCACATGTCCTAAGAAACCCACTTTGTCTAACCTGAATTCACACTTGTTGAATTTAGCATAAAACTTGTGATCTCTTAGAGTGTACAGTGCGATCCTCAGATGCTCTTTATGTTCCTCTAAACTCTTAGAATAAACCAGAATATCATCGATAAACACAATAATAAACTGGTCTAGATATGGTCTGAACACCCTATTCATTAAATCCATAAATGTTGCAGGTGCATTTGTCAGTCTAAAAGACATCAATAGGAACTCATAATGTCCATACCTGGTATAAAAGGTTATCTTGGGTATATCATCACCCTTAATCTAAAGTTGGTGGTATTCGAGTCTAAGATCAAAATTGGAAAAGACCTTAGCACCATGTAATTAATAAAAAAGACCACCAATCCTAGGTAATGGATACTTATTCTTCACTGTCACCTTATTCAACTGATTGTAGTCAATGCAAAGCCTCATTGTTCCATCTTTTTTCTTCACAAATAAGATTGGTGCACCCCATGGTGAAACACTAGGGGTAGACGAAACCTCTATCTATCAAATCCTACAATTACACCTTAAGTTCTTTTAACTCAGTAGGTGTCATACGATAAGGTACCATAGAAATAGACTCTGTGTCTTCCACTAACTTGATTGCGAACTCAATCTCCCTGTCTAGAAGTAGACCTAGAAAATTATCAAAAAACACATTGTTGAGATCTTTAACAATAGATATGTCTTAAATCTTCACTCTATCTTTTTGATTATCAATGATGTAAGCTAGGTACCCTAGCCCACCTTTTTGCAATAACCATGCTGCTCTAAGGGTAAAAATAATCTTAAGGAAATTCCTTATTGCCATGAATATAATCTCAGATTGGTTGGAGATACTAATGGTCATTTCCTTGCTATAACAGTCCACCTTAGCATGATGTTTGGTCAACCAATCCATGTTAAGAATCACATCAATGTCCTATAAGTCTAATAGAATCAAGTTTACCAACATCTCTTGTTCCCCAATCTTAACTACACATGACTTGTATACTAAGTCAGCTATCATAGTGATGAGGGCATGAAAGCTTAGGTGGGACCCGTACATGGGATTAATGGAGTCTACTTGTGAATAATTTGGAAATCTATAAGGCTTATGGAAAGAAGAAAGAGATTTGCTTCGATTTGGAGTGAATTTGGAGTTTTTAGAGAAACTTACTATTTTGGAGGCATGTGGGGTCTATTTTTCCTTAATTATGGAGCCACATGTGTACGTTTCCATGGATGAGATGTTGCTAGACTTTATTTGCTATTTTATTTTAGAATATTTTAGTTTTATAACTTTTTATTATAGTTTATAGATATTTTTTTGTGTATGGGGTAGTTGGAGATATAATGGGAATTTTAGTTTCTATATAGGACAAAGTGGTAACTATCTTCAAAATAGGGTTTTTATAGGGGAAAATCACTTCCACCCAATTTAAATGAGAGAATATCTTTGTGTTTGATGGCTAGGATTAAATTAGAAGGGATTTTTGGCTTACAAAACAGCCAATACGTTTTGTAATGAATTTTTAATGAATATTTGAATAAAATTTTGAAGCAAAATTTCTCTCATCTTCTCCAAACAGTTGAAGGTGTTTCTTTATCAAGTTTTGTCTAAAATTAATCCTAGGTTGGTGATTTCCTAGGGAGGATTGGCGATTTTCCTCAAGGTATCTAGCCCCTATCTCTTCTTTTTATTTCATCTTCTTCCTCTCACTCTTTTAATTTTCTGGTTTGGTTCTTTTGAAGATTATAACCCACAAACCCACAACCTTTCCCATAAACATCAAGCCACCTCCATCTTCATCTTCTTCATCCTATAATCTTTTTCCACACCAGTCATACACCCTTAATTTATTTTCTTTGAAATTTTTAGTCATCAAACATATTCCCACACCTTCCTACATCAATCGGTCACCATTAAATCACCAAATTTACTTGAAACCACATACTAGACAACTCTATATGTGCCACAAAAATTTTGCAGCAACTTTATAGTAGAGTTTTAGACATTATTCACCACTCACACTTTTGTTATATCACACAAATACTGTAGGAAACCTGTTTTGAATCTTTGGGACTGAATACTTCCAAATTATAATAGCTTTATACCAATGGCCAGCATTCTCCTCATGGGTTTTTAGTTCTTTATAATCAATTCTGATATACTGGATATCCCATATCAGTTCTTGGGAAGATTAAACATATGTGAGGAGTATTTCTCTTGGTTCTTTGCTGTTGGAAATCACCCTACAAGTAGAAGAATTAATTCAATAAACAAGGTGCTTGTAAAAAGGTTCAAGTAGGTGATAGATTGGTCCTTTAATGTTTACTTGGTTTGGATTTATGTGCACTCATTGTAGTAGAGTCAACATAAATGACTAGGAGCTACTACATAATTTTCTTTAACAAGGATTTCATTCTGGGAGCCTAGGGATTTTACCGCATTCTAGTTGTTTGGTTAAATGCCTGAGAGCCTCTTACTATGTGGATTGACCTCTAGTTAGTAGGTGGTATTGAATTTTGGACTGTTCATTGACTCGTATTGTATTACAGTCTTGTCAAGTGGAGTGGATATCACTAGTTCATACCTGGCACCACAGTGTTGGATGCCTCTGCATCCTTCTCAGTAAGCATAAACACATCCCTAAATCTTCGGCCTTGGCTTCCCATTAGTAGGCTTAACCATCTGGTTCATCTTTATGGTGGGGAAATTTTTAATCATGTGTCCCACTTTCGCACACTTAAAACAAGTTCATGTCTCACGATGACAAGTACCAGCATGAATCTTCCCACACTTAGGGCAAGCAGCCTTATCTGCTGAAATTGTGGTTTTACCCCTCTTTCGGTCACAACCTTCTTCTTAAATGCCTTGGTGTTGTCATTGCCTTTTCTAACCACATCCTAACTAGGACGTTTCTTATTCTGATCTTGAATCTGTTGAACCTCATCATACTCTTGCTATATCATCATGGCAATGCCCATGACCTCTGCCAAAGTCCTCGGTCTCACAAATGCCATCTTTGTCCTAATGTTAGGACACAACCCTTTCTGAAAATTTCTAGCGTTCCTTTCTTCATTCTCTGAAATATGAGGAAACCTCATCAACTTCATAAATTTGGCCTTCTATTACAAGACCATATGGTTCCCTTTAATCAAGCCCACAAATTTAGCTTCCTTAGCCCCCATGATACTCTATGGAAAGTAATTATCTCAGAATGCACACTCAAACATACCCTAAGTGATTGGCTCTCCAACTTGAATAGGCATAGTACTTCGAGTGGCTCTCCACCAATGCTCAACTTTCCCCTTTAGCGTAAAGATTGCAAAGGAGGTCTTCTATACTTTAGTGTAGCCAACTACATCAAATATCTTCTCAAGTTGCATAAGTCAAGCTTTTACAACCATTAAATCTAGAGTCCCCCAGAATTCGGATGACCCCATCCTACGGAACTACTCTAACGCATCGTTCCCTTATGCTGCATGCTTGTTTTGTGCAACCATGTGTCTCTCCATAACCTCAGCTAAATTCCTTACAACTCTAAGCGCCCTAGTAAGGTCCTCCTGCTCAGCATGAGCATCCAAAGAAGTTGATCTACGATGTGGCATCTTTCTCCTAAAATCATTAAATAAACTTAATATCAGACTTCTAAAATAATTAGATCATCTTCAAATATATCACTTTTATTAAATAATCTTCAAACATGTCAGACTATGAGTTTGTAAACATGTTTGAGGATTAGTTTATAAAAATGACATATTTTTAATAAACATATCTTTGAGGCAAAACATAAATTAAAAAATCTAACTCACCTAAGCACCTAGTTCTACGAATTGGCATAACAAAGACCTTTAAAACAAGCTTTAAAAATATGTTTATTAAAAATCCTTTGAAAACTCCTTTAAAAAACATGACAATCCTTCAAACAATTTGAAAAGTGAGTAAAATAACATTTTACTTTTGCAAAACAGAGATTAAAATCATCTAAGAACTTATTTGGATAAAAAACAATAGATAAAATATGAATTTGCTTGAAAACACAATTTTCTTTTTTCAAAAACATGTAAAAGAACCAAAATAAATCAACATCATGATGGTTTGAAAATATTGTAAACCAACAAATCTAAGAACCTAAAATCAATACTAAAACGATGTAAAGTGTTCAAACTATTTACAAAACAGATTTTGGATCGTTCTAAGAACCTATGGAACCAAAACAAGCCATAAACTTAATGATTTATTTCAAATATGAGACATACCTAAAGTCCTAACTTATCCCTCCATAAAATTTGAGACCCATTAGACCTCGAAAGGTGGGCCAAACCCCAAAAAAATAGGCTGCTAGTTTCTAACTTAGAACCAATACGCCTGAATTCTCATTTCTATGGAGTTTATGCGTATTTTAAGTTTAGGCATACAGTCTATTTTAGGCGTATCCTAAAACTATGCTCATTATGCTTTGTTGAAAATATCTCTCTCTTAGCTTACCAAAGAGACTGATCACGCTCAATTCTGAGTTGTATGGAGAGAGATATGTCCATTTGAGTGCAAACTATCTAATATATGCATGAATTTTAACCTACAGCCTATTTCAGGTGTACAACCTGAGATCAGGCGTACAAACCTGAAAACCTTATCTTTCTATCCCTATGTACCCCATGATATGAAGAGACTCATAGACCCATGGAAACCCTTAATGAAAGGCTTTCATACTCTTGATTTTCTGAAATGACCAAGTGGAGTCTATCTAGGACAGTACGCCTGAAATCACTTCACTGTGAAGATCAGACGTACCCAAACATTAGGCATACATATAAAATTCAGGTGAACTAATTGGAAAATTCTAATTTTACCCTTTCTAACAAGTCAAAACGTGGGGATGAAATTCCACCTGTCCAACATCAAAAACCCTTTTATAGCTCTTAAACATAGACCAAGTCTAGCATCAAACATCTAAGTATCCCAACACCCGAATTTTACCCAAGAGACAACACTGATATCGTGGCTGCTACGTCAGTGCGATCTGGCTGAATAACCTGACCCAACTAATGACTTGTAATCCTTCTTGAGTTTTTATAGTCTCCCCACCTTACTTTAGGGTCATGTCGTACTGGTTCACGACCCAAAGACCCTGAGACTTGGCTATAGCCCAATTAGGTTCATAAAACACTCAAATTGGTATAACATAGTCTTGACCCCCTTTCACTAACACATTTCAACAGTGGAGAATACTCTGTAAGTATATAAATACCTTAAAATGAATTTACCTTGAACTAGTCTCACAGTCAGACGTACTTGACTACTGAGACTTACAAATACTTAAAATTACATGCAGTTTGATCCCAACAAAACCATAGGAACATAGAACTATACAAGATCGAGTATGTAGGCAGCCAGAGATTATGTCTCAGGTGTAACTGCAATGATCACACCACAAGGGTGGTCCAGACTAATAAAATAAAATAAACACATACACACACTATCGCTTACTTACACTTAAAAGTTGCTAGGTTAGAGGAGCCACCCTGAAAAGGTGGGTAATTGGTTTTAGTGGGTAATTGGGGTGCTTAACACCTTTCCCAATTGCAACAAAACAACTTACCCAGATCCTTGGAAACCATACCAGTTTAAGAGTCAATCTCTAGATCTTCGGGTCTAGCTAGGGCTGCAACGCCCGCAATCCTTCTTTCCTTTGGAAAGGAGGCAGACGTCCTACCTCGTTTGTAAAAATTCGAGTTGGTGGTGACTCCAAACCAAAGCCCAGAGGCCAACCCAAGTTGACCGGGTGCGGTTCCCCGAAGTGGGACAGGCAGACCACCCGGTGTTTCCGCGATGCCCACAATTTTTAATAAATTAATTGAATGGTCATGATCACATTGCTAGTTATTTAGGTCAATGGTACTTAACGTAATTTCAGGGACTAGATTTAGTGAGGATAAGGTGAAAAGTAACCTTTTGTTTACTATTGGTCAATAAGTTTTTTGATAATAGTTGCTCAAGGTTTTTGGATTCTTTTCCCTTGTTCCCAACCATTATCAATACACTAAATATGAACTTTAGCATGCAAAAATTTGTTATGCACTTCTCTTAATTTGTGTACTTTTTAATTTTTAAACCTACATAACAAATGTTAATCAGCACAAAGCATATCCGGCACCTAGTTCCTAGCAATGAACAATCAACATATGTCCATGCCAAATATATAGCTCTCAACATATTTTTCACCGTAAAGGGGAGCAATAAAAAACGAGGGAAATAAGAGAGAAATTTTGTTCCCAAGAAAGGTAAAATGTCGTAAGAATGAGAGTGAAAGATATGCACACTTGCTTGGACAGATATGCATATTTACATTATCTTATACATTAGCCTTTACCCGACCCTAAGTAGTCAAGATAAGGCTTTGGTCAATTGAGTTAAGTAAATAAATTAGCATATTTTCTAATAAGGTTTACAATTCAAGTATATATATATATGTGTGTGTGTGACTTGCCTGAAAGTGAAAACAAATTCTTGGCCTCGCTCGATCAGTTATGATAGAGAAAAAAAAAAAAAAAACTTACTGAAATTCCTTAGGAAGAAAGAAGTGTACGCAATTGTAATTTACATTCTCTTTTCTGATAGAATTTGGTTACTTATCACAGAGGGAAGGAGACCTCATGGATGGTAGGAACTAGTGGCTGACACAAAGACAAACAATCATAGAAACGGCATCCTATGTAAGGTTGAAGACATACATTGGTTATTACATGAAATCCCTCAGCCACTGGAATATCAGTCTTCAGTCCTCCCTGTAACCTCCAACTAAACCATAAAGAAAACATATAAGAAAGTTAAGACTACTAGAATAACTAATAACCAAAATAAAACTCAGCAATCAAATCTATAAAATATGTCAGCTAAGCGAATCCGATTAACTGTTGTTTATTACCAAATTAATGTGCGGACAGAATAGGATTAACCCATTAACTGTTGTAATATCATTTTTTTTTAATGAACAAAAACACCTTATTAGCGTGTGTGTGAGAGAGAGAGAGAGAGGAGAACAATGATTTACCAAATGCAAGGAGGGGAGGCATTCCTTCCGGTGATATCGCCATGGCATCATCTGCTGTGTGTCAATGGATATGGTAGAAGACCAAGGAAAACAATAACAATAGAGTGAACAAGTCTAATAAAACATGAGAAGTCCATAACATTTTTTTTAACAGCAGATAAAGCCATAAACAGAATGGAATGATGGAACGAAATTCGTGTAACCGACCCCAAATAGTTGGGATAAGGCTCTTTGTTGTTGTTGTTGTAAGTAAAATAACGGAATGGGACAATGGATAATATCTAATGAACTTAACTAATAGCTTAGGGTTAATTGTTTATTGGGATGTTTGTCAGCAGACAACATGCTAAGTAAGTAATGGCATTTTTGGTAAATATAAGTTGAAATAGGGTTGAAATTTTAGATAATCTCCCTTGGGCTCCTTGCTTGCTCAAAAGGAAGCTCATATGCGCACCTTGAGTTTTTGTAAGCACACCTCACTTAACTCTATTTCAAAAATACTCCAACTTAAAATGACAGTTACAACCCTATTAAAAAAACCTTAAAAAACAATTTTTTAAGTATACCTCCCCCTCTCTCTCTCTCTGCACCCCTTCTTCCCTCTTTCTTTCTTTCCCCCTCTTCTTCTCTTTCAAATTATTTTTTTCTTAGTTTTTTTTTTAAATCGACAGTCTTTGAACGAGATTAAAAGTGTTTGGCATCGTAATGTCAAATGGATTGTGCCGATTTGAATTTTTTTTTTTTTAAACTGAACAAAAATTGAAAGAGAAGGAGAGGGAGAGGGAGAGAGGGATTCTGTTGTCGTCGTAGATGCATGATTCAGTTGTTGTAACCATAGTTTTGAGAACCGGACTGACTATCAAATTGATAAAGTGGGCGGTTCAAGTTCAACCGGGTTCAACCATTGGTTGATATGATTTAACCGCGGTTTGCTCAATCATAAGTAAAATGTAATACAATACCAAAAAATAAAATAATTCATAATACATTATAAAGCTTATGACTGAGTTTCAAATTTTTGACATACCAAAAAATATAGAAATATACCAAAAAAATAAACCAGTTCATGGAAAGTGGGATTGGAATGTGAAGAGACACATTTTTAGTTTTTTTCTTCATAATTTACTAAAAACAAAAGAACTGGTTGGTTTTATTAGAACCAAATTCTTAAAAAACCGGTTGGTTTTTATCGGTTTTAATTGGTTTTATCAGTTATATCCAGATTTTGGAAAATCACGGTTTTAAGAGTTTAGAGATCTGTTCAAACCACCTAATTCCGTCCGATTTTCAAAACTATGGTTGTACCGTCGGTGGAAAGGAAATTTCAAATAAAAGTGTGCATATAAAAACATAGTAGGGTGGCATTAAAAATAGATAAGGGTATAATTGAAACAGGGTGTACTTATAACTTTAGAAGATGTGTTTAAAAAAGTGAGTGCTTACAAAAACTTGAGGTGCGAAAATAATTTCCCATTCGGTTCAAAAACAAATTTCCTTTTCCTTTGTTGCTTTGTCAGTAGTAGATCTCGTCGGAAGTAGTAGTAATAGTTGCAGAAGGAAGGAAAATACAGAGTCAGAAAGAAAGAGATAGTGAGAAATGAATAGAGCATCAAAGTTGGGGAATAAAAGATTGGAAACGTTCGATCCGAAGATGGAATCGAAGAAGAAACCCAGTTATCGGAATCCATTAAAGGACCTCAACAGCATCAACAGTTGCGGTAGCAGCACTTCTTCTCTGTCGGTTGAAGCTCCAAAAGGTTGTCTAAGCTTCTTCCTTTTAAACTCTTCTTCTAAAACCCCTCTCCATAGACCCAAAACTCTTCTCAAGACCCCCAAATCAGCCCCAAATCCTAGACCTTCAAAGCCCAGATCCAAACCCCCAATTAAACAACGTCCCAACAAACCTATTTCAGAAACCCTAAAAAAACCCACATCAGAAAATCCACTGAAAGCTAAGAGAACACCTTGTTTCTACCGGCTGCAAAAGGGTAAAACCCTGAGTTTCACTAAAGCATCCCAGCAACCCCAATCTTCACCAGTTTTGGATGACAATGGCACTTGTGCGAATAATAACTTGTCATTGGAAGAAGAAGACGAAGAAGACCGTGCTAAGCAGCAGCAATGGTCTACAAACATGATCAATGATACAGGTAAGCCTGATGATCTAAGATTATTTAGCGCTAGAGCAGGTATTGATGAAAATGTTACTCCTTTGAACAAGTTGGCATCTGGGTCTGGTTCTGGTTCGGATTCTACAGCCGGTGAGACCATGGAAGAGAAGTCAACAACGACCACCACAACACCTCCTGTTCAAGCCTCAATATCTCCAGAGATCCAATGTGGATCATCATCTCTGCTCTCAACACCTACTTGTTTTGGTGCTGGCCATGTTGTCTCTGGGGTCACTGACAAGAGGAAGTGCAGGCCAAGAGGGATCCTCACTGTAGGTGAGGATCTAGGGTTTTGTAAAGCTAGTGTTTTTAATGGCGTTGATGATGATAGTGTTCTAGGGCTTTTCAACAATTCTAGGGTTTCTTTGGTTCCTGCACCTTCTGAAGCTTCAATGCATTGGCTCTTGTCCCCATGTGACGAGGAGGAAGAGAATCAAATTAAAGGATCACCTGAATCTACAAGGTTGATGGGCCGCCCTTTCACAATTCATTCGCCTTCTTCGTCTTCGTCTGGTCATGGGATTTCCTCAGATGTTAGTAACAGCGCTAGTACTTGGACGGGGAGGAAGAGGGCTTCTCCAAGTGAGATTTCTGAATTTGTAGGACTTGTTGGGCCTTGTTTGTCGTCAGTATCTCAAATTAAAACTCCTCCTTCTCCTCTCCCTCCTCCTCCATCTAGTTGCAAGGCTATAAAGCCACAAGAAGAGCGAGGATACCGTTACAGTCATGCAGGAGAGAATGAGAATTCTCCCTTCTCCTGTGACTCTCTAGGAAGTGGAAACATGATTTGTACGCCACAGTCGGATTCAAGCTCAGATAGACGGCTTAGATGGCCTTGGATGAATGCGGAGCATCAGCTTGAGCTCGATTCAATGGTGGAGCTTCTTAGCAAGACAAATCTATCTCCCCAAAGCCGCCAGATAATAATGGGTGATGCAGCTGATGTTCTGCCACTGCCTGGATTGAGTTTCCAGTTCGCATACCCAACAACTACACCTTCCAATTCCATCCACCAGCTCCAAATTCAGAAGCCTCCTTTGAATGATTGGGGCATCGGGTTTTCAAGTTCTAGCTTTGAGAATGCATCTCAGTCACAGATGAGGATATCATGGAGAGATGGACTAGTCAGTCGGATTTTTGATATGGATGAGTTGGATTGCTGCCGGTGGCTCTCAGATGAAGAAGAGGAAGAAATCACTAGTTGTGGTGATGCTCGGTTTAAATCCGATTGTGATCATGAGCACAGTCAGAAAGCAAGTAATGATCAGACATTAACTGATGGTTTTGCGTCTATTGAATGTGCGAATGAGGAACCAGGAATTGATGGGAAAAGCATGGTAATGGTTCCTCCTCAGACACCCAGTTCATGTGCAGAGTCCATAAGCACGGAGGGAGGTGGGCTGGTTGCATCAGGTGATTCCGATTGGACTCTGTGCTACAAAAACCAGTTATTTGAAGAAGTATGATTTTTTTTTTTTGTTTTCTCCTTTCTTTTATGCAAGTCCAGCTATTCTCAGCTCAAATGTTGGGTTTTAGAAACGTTATTGAGAATCACCACCTAAATACCACACATTATATTTACATTGCTGGATGTTCTTAATAATCAATCCAATTAACTTCATTTTTATTATTATTATTATTTTTTCATGGAATGCATCTGTAGAACATGTGAGAATTCTCAATTCGAAATGAAGATCATGGGGATGAAGTTTAACAAATGATTTGCTATTTTCATATTTGCTCTAGCCAATATAATAAAGAAAAATAGCAGTGAAGAGACTTATCCACCCAGAAAAAACTTTGGTTAATGGTGGTGTTTGCGGGTTTTTGAGTTTCCCCCCCTATCTAATCCAGTGGATTCGGAATTGCCTCAATCAAGAGGACTTTTTTGCCAAGCTCGAGAGGAAGAGAGAAATGAACTTCAAAAAAAATATGAATTCAATTGGAGTACTCAATACAAGATAAATGTTTACTTTGTTCGATGGAGCCATTATTGTTGAAGAGTCTCAGGAACACTCTCTTCGACAGTAAGCAATTCAGATACAAGAAGCAGTTCGATTACAATTTACTGATTACCAGTTACAGAACTAAGCTATCTAGAGTACTCCTAGGATAAACAAGTAAATTCGAAGGATATTGAGCAGTCCTCTTAGTTTGTTCACTTATTATTTCTATTGCTTTGGTTGGTTTTGGCAGTTTCTCCTTCACTTCAAGTCACAGATTAGTTACATGTTAGTTGCCATTTTTGTCAATGTAGTCACTCTTCCCACTTTCCTTGATCTCGTTACTGGTTGCACAAATAGGTCAATTGTGCCCCCTTTTTTTTCTCATTTCGGATTATATTAACCCACATTTAGCATCCATGCATTCTAATTCCAACAGTCAAAACACGTGTCACTCATTTGATATGGTTCATGCTCTTCGTATTCCTACTAGAGACATGCTTCATGTTACTTCATCGGTGGTCAGTTTTAAATTTAATGGAATCCATGTGTTGTCATTTTGTTTGACAAATTTAAATATAGGGTAAACAAATGCTCCTTGCATTTGTCTGGTTTGAATCTAAATTGGACACTTGTTTTTCGTAGTACTTCACGGCTGAGATTACTTCTTCCTTTAAAAACCCTTTTTCTCTTTTCAATTTGTATTTTCTCCTTACTTTGTGTTCAAATCCCTTGTTTTCTTCCTTTAACTTCTGCCTTTTCCTTCCTTTACTCGAATGATTTCACATTCTTATTTTCTCTCCATAGCTCAAGTAAAATAAACATTTGCCATTGATGTTGATGAGGAAGGCCCTTCTATTGCTCTGCCTCCAAATCCCAAAGGAGATGCAATGGAGGTCCAAGATACCCTAGTTCTCGTTGCTCGTAAGCTATGTGTAGAAAGTAAGAATACCCAGTCTCTTACCATGTAGGGGATCACTTCCCAAATATTGGGTCTTTATGTCCTAAGGGCATGATAACATTCCATACCAAGTTACCTTCACTGAAAGACTTAGGTTTGACCTTCTTATTCTAGGCCTTACCTAATTTCTTCTTCTATAGAATTATTGAGTTCAATGCCTCAATTTGTGCTTCATTGATGTCATCGAGTTCAGCCATCATAGTTGTACAATAGTCGATATGGCCTAAATTGTTTTGTTGGGTCACCCTAAGTGATTTCACAGTGATCTCCATAGGTAACACAACATCATGTCTGTAGACCAAGGAAAATGGAGTTGTCTCAATACCCAGTCTCTTCAACATTCGATATGCCCACACTACTTCGAAAAGTTGTCCATCTCAATTCAAGGCATTGTTCTCGATAACTTTTCTCAAATTATTCTTTATGATTTTGTTTGTCGACTTTATCTGGCCATTTGTTTAGGTATAAAAACTTGAATTACCATCATGGCCAATACAAGAAAAATGGAAATGATAACTTTTATGGTCCTTATGATCCACAAACAAACCAATATAACCCTTATCATCAACATTTTCAAGGTCTTGGTTAGCAATATGGCTATCTTGCATATGAACCAGCTTTACAACATCCAGACCACGTCATTGATATGCTCGAGTAATTATATGGGCCAAGGTTTAGGCAAACTCCAAGGCTAACCTATAGAAAACTATATCTTGAGCAAATCGACAGGGATTATGAGTTCCCAAGGGGTACAAAATCCCCGATTTCTCCACTTTCTTTGGTGAAGACAGTTAAACCACAATGGAACCACCCAGTGTGGGGAATTGTCAAACCACATGTTTTATAAATCGAGGTTGTTTTCGAATTCAGTTACGAGACAAACTTTCACTGGGTATACTAACTTGCTACTAAATTCGATATTTAGTTGGGTAGAGATGGAAGATAAATTCCAAATACACTTTGCTTGAGCTAATCTGGGAATTTCAATGGCTAACTTGGCTAGATAGAAACAACCACCATGAGAAAATAGTAGAGCAATTTATCATGAGATTCAAAAGGGCGAAGTTTCAATGCCTGAGCGGTTTGCCAGAGGTCGAGTTTGTTAAATTAAGACAGGATGGTCTTGACTTTGAATTAAGGAAGAAATTTGAGGGCATGACATTCTTCGAATTGTTTGAGAGGGAAACTCAATATAAAAGTATTTTGAGGGAAGAAATCATAGGAGAAATGCCTCCTAAGGGACCTACTACCAAGACCCTAATTACGAAATTGACTTGGCTGAATTTGTGGGTTAGAGACTCTTTACCTGTGATGCATTGATGAAGAAAACAGTGCAGTCCTATGAATCCAACAAACCAACCTCTCCATTAAAAAACTATTCTTTTAATCTAGGCAAGGCAGACTAGATCTTGGACTTGTTACTCAATGCTAAACAAATAAAATTGGTAGGTAAATATAGGCTCTCGTCCCTCAAGGAGCTCAAGGGAAGGAGTTATTACGAGTGGCATAACTTGTATACCCATTCCACAAACAAATGTGTAGTGTTCAAAAATGTTATACAAGAGAGAATTGATAAAAAAGTATTAAGGTTCCCTAGTGAGACTGAAGCCATGAAAGTGGATGCTAATCTATTTCCAAAGTTAGTAAACATCGATATGGTGTTAGTTGAGTTTGCATCCTTGGGGCACAAGCACATAAGAAGTAACCTCAACAAAGACAACCTTATCAACTCTGAAAACTTTCTTGACAGAAAAACAGAGCCCCAAGGCAGGGAGCTACTCGACATAGGTCCTAAAGAACTAATGGTGAACTCAAAGTCAATTGCATAGAAGAATAGTTGGGTTGAGAAGAAAATTATGACAAGAGTTGGGATCATTTCAGCCAACAAAAAGACAATTGATGTAGCGATGTACAAGGAGATCCTGCAACAATTAGACCCCATTCTAGGAGAGAGAGAACGAATAAGACTTATAAGACTTTTTTCTCTATGACAAGTGCAGCCTCATCATGGTTTGATGTGTGGCATCTTCAAAAATGGTCGAGCAGGCCAAAGGAAAGGCTCAAGTGGAAGGAAGCTACCATGCAAACATCAATGCGCCAACAACCAGGAGCCTACACAAAGAGATAAGGCCATGAATGCCTAAGGCTAATCTCGGGCCCAATAAATGGGCCAGTGATATTGGGCAGTACATGCATAAACCATGGTTGCTGCATCAACATCATCAAGATCTGATTCGAGAGATGAATAGAGTTCCTCAAACAGTCAAACCACTAAAAACAGAGCCAAAAAGGTGGGTTACGATAACCTCATCAAGGCAAAAGCCTCATCTCAATGATAGAACCAAATTCAAATATGGGTCCATAATATGACACGAATGTAGAAAAGGAGATGGTTAAGACAACAAGCTCTTTTCCAGAGAGAGTACAACACGAGGAGTCACATATGAGGGATTCGAAAAAAATGTTTGATGAACTTACGAAAGACCAAGAAAAGCAGTGGCTAGTCAATGAGCCAGTCAAAAACAATGAGAGGCTTATCGGGCCAATGGAAAAGAGAGAAGACCATAAGAGGTTGGAAAGAAGATGTTTTCCCATGATCGAAAGGGAGCCAAGCTAGGACTTAGACATGGAGAAGTCACAAAAAGTGATCTAGGTCCTCATTGGCAGGGAGAAAAGGAGACTTAGAAAGCAAAAGGAAACCAAGAAAAATGAAGATAACATGGGAGTTGATCAATAGCAACATCCAAAGCTAGAGAGGCCCAATGAAACTGAGACATGAAAGAGAGACCCAAAGCTATGGATGATAACGAAACATTGGCTATGAGCAATGACGATTTTGATTTCGAGAGGCTCTATGTCAAGGAAGGACTCTTCATCGAGTCCTTCACACCCTCAGAGTCCTTTATGGAGGGCACACCTACACCTTCAAACACACAAGAATCAGAGATGAGGGTGATGCCCATGGGATTTAGAAGCACACTAAATGGTGTAGTCAACTGCAATATAATCGTGACTTTGCGGACAATATTTAAGGTTCAAGTTGGTCAGAGCCAAGATGGAAGGTGACATTATCGTTCTACCGAGAGAAAGCCCAGCAACAATCGAGCTAGAGGATGACGATGAGGGCAAAGCCGGAAACAGAGCAAAAGGTAAAAGCGAGTCAGGTAAGATTACTTTTGAGAAGCCTCTAAAGAATATGACTCAATATTTGAAACCTCTATACATAAAAGTGTGCATGGACGATAAGTCCGTTAATCGAGTCCTAGTCGATAACGGTGCAACTATGAATATTCTACCTTGCTCAATGTTTAGGAAGTTGTCAAAGACTGATAGTGATCTAATTCATACTGAGGTGTCTGTCTATGGATTTTTAGGAAATACCATAGAATCAAAGATGTTCTCCCCATTGAGTTGAAAGTTGGTAGTAGGGTGGTGGTCATTGCTTTCTCTGTGGTAGACACCACCTCGAATTATAATGCTTTATTGGCTTAAGAAAATGAAGAGGGTCATGAGCAGGTTGTATTATATTTGAGTAGGATATTACAAAAGGCTAAATGTAACTACAGTCCAATGGAAAAATTATGTCTAGTGTAGTACTTTACCATAGTGAAATTGAGACATTATTTGTTATCTCATATTGTTTATGTAGTTACACAGTCTGACATAATTAAGTACATGTTGTCTAGACTAATTCTTTGAGGAAGAATGGGTAAATAGAGCCTGACCCTTATCAAGTTTAATCTCATATATGTTCCCCAAAAAACTGTAAAGGGGATTTTCTAGCAGATCACCCCTGCCAAGATATACTAGCTAACACAAAGACACTGCCAAGATATACTAGCTAACACAAAGACAATCTATATAAGCATACCCCTTGGAAATTACATTTCGATGGGTCTTGAACCAAACAGGGTTTAGGGGCAGGTATAGTGATTCAATCTCTGTTACGAATAGTAATCGAGTTGGCATTTGAACTTGATGGTGAATACTCTAACAACCAAGTTGAGTATAAAGCCTTAATTCATGGTCTCGAAATACTGAAAGAGTTGGAAGTCTCAACCATGAAGGTATATGGAGATTCATAGCTAGTATTTCAAAAAGTTAAGGGAGTATAAGTGTGCAAGCCCACTATTGCTTTGTATTTCGCAATGACACTGCAAAAGTTGAAGGGTTTTGACAATGTCGGCATTAAACATATTCATCATTAATTGAATCAAGAAGGCAATGATGCAGCGAAAGTTACCTTAGGATATAGGATCAAGGATGAAATAGTAAATAGTAGGGTCAAGTTCTAAATATGGTACATTACAATTGTGATCGATGGACAAGTTGCCATTGAGGTTTTACATGTCGATTTAGACTAGAGTGACCGGAGGAGCTCCATGATCTAGTATTTGAAAGATCTAAGTTGAAGTGCTAGTAATGTGATCAAGCTGAAGGCAAGGAAGTACGTCTTGCTCGACCAGCAATCTGAGCTGTTCAAGAGAGCCGCAAATGGCCTATTTCTCAAATGCATAGGACCTAAAGAAGCAAGGGGTTTGTGGAGTCCACCAATCAAGAATCAAAATAAGATGGTTGATCCATAGATATGGATATTTTTGGCTCTCAGCCTTACAAGAGTGTATTTGATATGTGTAGGGGTGTAAAGCATGCCAAATGCATGGTCCGATACCCCATGTCATTGCTGCGAAATTACATCCTATTGTGAAACCATGGCCTTTCTAAGGATAGGCTATCGATATGATAGGAAAAGTCAAGCCAACATCGATTTGCAAAAATCATTTTGTGTTGTTGGGAACTAATTACTTCACAAAATGGGTTAAGGCTAAACCATATCGAGATGTGATGGACCTTGATATATAGTTGGGCTATAGGGATCTTGACTCACTGGCTTTCAGGATATAGAACAAGTCAATCTTGTCCCCTGAGTCCATTTGAGGTTCCAGGCGTAGGACTTGAAAGATTTCCGTTCTTAACTGCCATTTTGGTTCGGGGTTCGTGATCTCTTTCATGCCTTATTGCCTCTATCATTGGTTGGAGAGCAACAACCATGACATGTACCATCCCATCTAGTTTGGAAGCTCTTGTCAATTTTCTTTGCTATTGTGTCTATTTTAGCATTAAACTCGTGAGATACCTCATTCAGTATTTCCTTAAAGATGGGAGTCTCTCTACTTTCATGGACATCAAGATTTTTGTCTCTTCAAGGCATGATGCTCCACTATGGTCACCAAACTTCTGTTTACAGGTTTTTGAGTTTTCCCCCTATCTAATCAGATGGATTCAGAATTGCCTCAATCAATAGAAATTTCTCCAACCTCGAAGAGAAAGATAAAAATGAACTTTAAAAAAAATATATATGAATTGAATTGCAGTACTCAATACAAGATAAATGTCTTATTCAATTCAATGGAGCTGTTACTCTATCCTAGGAACACTCTCTTCGACACTAAGCAATTCAGATACAAGAAGTAGTTCGATTACAATCTACACCTTTCCAACTATAGAACTAAGTTATTTAGATTACTCCTTCTAGGATAAACAGGTAAATTCCTAGGATATTCTCTCTTTGTCTATCCACTTATTATTTATATTGCTTTGGTTGGCTTTACTAGTTTCTCCTTTACTTTACGTCGTAGATCAGTTACATATTAGGAAACATGGATACTTCAAAAACCTTGGTATGTTCGTGTCTGATACATATCAGACACTGACACTTTTGGGATACTTTTGTATGGGTGTCCCCAACGTATCAAAGAATAAAAAATGATAATTTTTTTTAACATGTCGAGATACTTTTGGGACACAATAACTAAGGAGTTTTTGCTAAAATAGCTAGAAACATTGGTTAATTGAATAAATACCAAAAAAAGAATGGTGCTATAGTAAATACGTCAAAAATAAAATAAGAAGGGAAATGGGGAACCAGAAAAAGAAGGAAGAGAAGAAGAAGAAAAAGAAGGGATGAAAATATTCATCTCCTCCTTGATTTCTTTTTTGGTTTGTTGGAGGACAACCACACAGCCATCTCATAGCCAAAGCTGGTCGAAAATGACCCTCAACTGCTAATTGATTAATGTTCTATTACTTTTTATTTATTTTTTAAACATAAAATTACTATAAAATCTAGCCTAAAATGTTAATTAATTAATAACCTAGTTGGTAGCCACATGTAATGTAATAATTTAATTTGAGTTTCTCAAGGCATTTGTAGTCATGAGGCGATGGTTTATAATGAACTCATTCAAATTTATACTGATTTGTTAACTACAATTAGAAATGAAGTCATCTTAGGTTTTT
>JAOXJP010000001.1:20853018-20872358 GCA_025762735.1 Platanus orientalis
AACTACACTTGTTCGACAATTTTGTAGAAAATTAATGAATTAAAGATTGGTTGTTCATGTTAGAGCTTGGTATCTCTCCCAAATCTCTCACGACAAGGTGAGTTTCTCTCTTTCTTATTTCTCTTCTATTCTTTTTTATCTCTCTTCTCTTCTCTTTCTCACGTCAAACCCTTTCCTTCTTTTCATTCTTTTCTTTATTTTCTGCAGAAATCTGTTACTTCTCTCTTATTAGTCATCTATTTGATCTTTTCTTCACCTGTGTTCTATCTTACATTCTCACCTCGTTCTATACTATTTTCTTGATATTTACTTCTTTCTTTAGTTTCTTCGTGCAGAATTTTTTTTTCAGCAAAATACCTTTACATAGTTACTCTTAATCTACCCATCTAAAATTCAATCTCTTACATAACTAGGCCCATCCTAATCCCCATTAACCCATCCATATAGTTTTTACCAATCCCTAAACCCTATTTTATCTTTTCTTGAATTTTCCTCAATTCTTGAACCCTAAATCTTCTCCTTTGCAGCCGCCCCTATAGAAAGCCCTTTCTTTTGAAAATTTTCTTCATAAAATAATTATTTACCCTAAAAAAGGTTAAGCGGTTAGGTGTCTCAACGTGTCCTCTTGATTTTAGGGTTTCAAAATAGAAATCTCCGATTTGGAGATTTTCAATCTTCTTTCATTTTTTTTTTCAATCTTTCTTCAATTTCTCTTTGATTTTCCTTATTTCCTTATTTCTATTTTTTATTCTAATCATTCTTACATTATTTAATTTAATTCTTGAATAATTTCTTATAAGATTTGGTTTCTTGAATTATTTCTTTAAAATTTCAGCAATCTTTATTAATTTAAGATTCAATTTTAGGCTTTGTTCATTAATTAATTATTGTAGGAATCTCCTTTCCCTTTGGATCCTACCTCACATCCTCTTGTGGTTATGATATAAATACCCCTAAAACATATATTCCTTCACCATTTATGTGGATGGCTTTGTTAGGATACTTAATTCTAACAGTTTTAAGGTTATTATTTTGGCTTTTACATTGAGCATGACTTGTTTCCCTGATATCTTAAGTCTTAAGAATGGGTGATGCAAGACCAAAAGCTTTTCTACCAAACTAATGTAGGACCGAGGATTTGATCTAGTGCTTTAATAGATATCTGCAGTGAAAAGAAATAACAAAATAAGAAAAAGAATAGATAAAGAGAAGAAAATATCACTTGAGTCACACTAGGGTTGAAAGCATTACACCTTTAAAATTCTAAAGTCACACACCAAAGAACAAAGCAACTGTAGCCTTGAATTCATCAATAATCAATTCATTATTCATCAATAAAATTCTGGCTTACAAAGCATATATCTAAACTTTACATTCTAGGCTTTCCAAATCTTACTCTAACTAGACATCCTAGAAAAAATAAATCTATAAAATAATTAATTTCCATCACAAAGTGATATCATGCTAGTATTTTAGCCATAAATTTCTCAAATCATATCGGATTCTCAAGATCTTGGTCTCATTGGAAAGATAATTTAATAACCTTTAAAATGACAGTAAAATCTAGCCAAACGGGTAAGTTTCTCCCAAAATAAGGCCTAAATAAAAGTGATGGAAATAGATCTGTCACTTTCCTAAAAATAAATAAAAAACTATTTTATTTGGAAATAGATAAAACACGAAAACTAATTGACAATAGATTAAATTAAAATTGACAAAATATTTTTTTTTGCTATACAAAAATAATAAAACCCCAAATGCCCAAAATACATCCTGCATAAGCCAATCAAATTTGACCATGGGTTGGCCCAACGGTAAGGCTTACCGTTAGTGTCCTTGGTGGCGCGGGTTCGAGTCATAGAAACATCCTCTCCAGAAATGGGGGTAAGGCTGCATACATCTTGCCCTCCCCAAACCCCGCTTTAGCGGGAGCCTTGTGCACTAGGTCGCCTTTTTTTTTTTTGTTTCATGTAAATGGGTTACTTGAGAAAAGGCCCTAAAACAGTATGATTGAGCACACAATTCTTTTTATCCACTCTTGGGTCATTTGAAGATTATTCTTTTGTAGAATGGTAATCAGATAGTACTTGCAATTAATCATTGATTTTAGAAACATAATGAATATGCGTTTGAAAAATTATGCATTAATTTTGTAGCCACTTTGTGCAAAAAGTCAAAGGTTAGGTTTGTTTCCCGTCCACCCCTTCCAGCACCCCGCAATTACGAGACCAACACTGGTTAATGACCTTTTTAATGAATATGGCTACAGACTGTTAGTACTATAGGGTTTTTATCTATTACCTTTTGTGTTATTGAATTATCTCATGATTTGTCTCAGCGCCTACAATCATTAGGAAGTTGGATTACTAATATTGATTAGTTAAATAGAAAGCTTCAGACATTGACATGCAAAAGGAGCAATTCAAAACTTCCCCATCTTCTCAATCTCTCTTACATAAAGATCGATCTAGTGTCAGCTGTCATCGTATTTATCTCACCTGGAACCTACATTTATTTTTGAACATTCAACGATTGCTTTTTGGCAAATTGCATCCATTAGTGTTGTAGACTCTAATTTATTTTGGTGTAAAAAGGAAAAAAATATTAATTTCAGTTTGGTGTGAAATCCAGATTTTGGTCTCTCACATTTACTGGTTAAACACATCATCAAAGGAATTGTTTTTATGATTGACTGGCATCACACAATTTGTATCCCTCGACATTTCCTTTTTTTCTTTTTTGATTCATTCCTTTTTTCTATTCTGTTTCATGTATAACTTTCCATTTTTGGGTATAATTCCTACAATCTAATATATTTAACTGGAATTTGGTGCACTTTAAGGTATGGCATCGCCTGATAACCCGGAAGTAGTTGAAAGGGACGTTAAGGAGAAGGACCACAAGGAAGAAGACAAAGATGGAGAAAAGGGGGGATTTATCGACAAGGTTAAGGATTTCATTCAGGACATTGGAGAGAAAATTGAGGAAGCAATTGGATTTGGGAAGCCAACTGCTGATGTAACAGGGATTCATATTCCTTCAATTGATCTGCATAAGGTTGATATTGTTGTTGATGTACTTGTTACAAACCCAAATCCCATTCCTATTCCTCTGATAGACATAAACTACTTAGTTGAGAGTGATGAAAGGAAACTTGTGTCTGGGTTAATCCCTGACACAGGAACAATCCATGCACATGGTTCAGAGACTGTCAAGATACCGATTACTCTTATATATGATGATATTAAGAACGCATATGATGATATCAAGCCTGGAAGCATAATTCCTTACAGAATCAAGGTTGACCTCATTGTAGATGTACCTGTTTTTGGAAGGTTAACCCTACCATTGGAGAAAACAGGCGAGATACCTATACCTTACAAGCCTGATATTGATCTTGAGAAGATACACTTTGAGAGGTTCTCTTTTGAAGAAACTGTTGCAATTCTTCACCTGAAATTAGAAAATAAGAATGACTTTGACTTGGGTCTCAATGCATTGGATTATGAAGTTTGGCTCTCTGATGTTAGCATTGGAGGTGCAGAACTCACTAAATCAACTAAAATTGATAAAAATGGAATTAGTTACATGGATTTACCCATCACTTTTAAGCCTAAGGACTTTGGTTCCGCTCTTTGGGACATGATTAGAGGAAAGGGTACTGGTTACTCCATGAAAGGACATATCAATGTGGACACACCTTTTGGGGCTATGAAGTTACCCATCAGTAAGGAGGGCGGAACCACCCGCCTCAAGAAAAACAAAGAAGACAGGGAAGATGATGATGATGATGAGGTACGCTAATTCTGTGGGCTTTTTATTAAGTTGTTGGCATCTTACTTTTTCTTTGTTTACATAATTGTACCTCCCCTATTGGTAATCACCTATCTTGTTGGAATTGTCTATTGAGTGTATCCTCCTTATGTTAGTCTTATTTTTATAGGAAGATTGCTGGTAATCTTTCTTTAAGAAAAAGAAGAAAGATATAAGCAAAAAAAAAAAAAAAAAAAATCCTGATCTAGTTTTCCAGAAGAATCTGAAATTCAGGAGATGTAATTATGACTACTGTAGTCAAGGCATCTAGGTGATGCCTATGTCTTTTTCCCTCTAGGTGAGGTGTTGCTTAGGCAGGTGATCAAAATTAGATCTTATTAGAATTCTAAAACCTAGAAATATTCTATTTCATATATCGGGCATTTTGTTAGAGCTGTGATGTGTACCCTATCTGGATTTTGTTAGCATATATAGACAAGTCAACTCTCAAATAAGCTTATACATTCATTTAAAGATACGGTTTTAGCTTCATTTTGAGAGCTGTGCTGCATGCTCATCCACAAAAAAAGGAACAAAATCGAAGTGCGAGAACACAATTATATTAGAAATAAGTAGAGAAACTCAATGAATGCAGATTAAAGGATGGTCTGCCTCCCCACTCCTTTGAGAAGAAAAAAACTGAAATTTTTCTCTAAGGAACAGAAGAAATAGCTTATTTAATCATTGTTATATATATAAAGAAAAATAATTCTAAATCCAGAACTCTAATTTCTTGTTTTTTTCCCCTTTAACAAAATCCTTATCCCAAGTACCTCTTATACACCCTCTAGCATAAATAATAAATATTAGCTTCATTTTTTTTTTCTTTTCAAAATGTGCATCAACTGTTCTGTCAACCACTCATCACTTAATCCCTTAACACATCCAATGTCTAGATGACTTTGCCTACTGCCCACCTAGATCCTAATGCAGGATGTAAGGGGTCCTGGCTAGGCAAAGTGGTTGTCTAGGTGACAAATTGATTACACTAATCTTTTGTTGGGGATAAGTGAAGAATTTCATTGAAGTATAAAAATCTCTATAAAAGTATACTGAGAAGGTACATTTGACTTAAACTGTGACTAAGAAAAGCAGCAGAATTATGGAACCCCAAAAAAAACAGACTACATGTCAGATAATGTTGTTTAAAAATTTAAATCTCTAAACTCTTTTATCAATACCCATTGTTTTAACAGCCACCTCACTTTCTGCTCCACTTTTTCAAGAGAATTGATGTCAGTGAAGACCCTTCCATTCCTTCTGCTCCTTCCAGACTGTCCAAAGGCCCCACAAAGGGCTATAGGCTCCACAAAAATTTTCCTTTGATCCCATCTTCATACGTCCTTGTACAAAACCAAATGTCCTTGCAGATAACAAACAAAACTGATTTTGGAGCTCTATTGATAAATAACTCCCACTTTGATCATCTGTCATAACAACCAAAGATAGAACAAAGCCACCGGTAGCCGATGCTGTCTATGGTTCAATTTGGGATTAGGATCTGGGTATATAAAAAATCGATTATTAGACTGATCAATTTACTGGACCTGAACTGGGCTCTAATGGCTACCCCACCAAGTGGGCTTTTGTTGTCATTTAAGAGAGAAATTATTGATTTATTATTTTATATTATGCTTTATTAGTTAGACCACATTAAAACTGGTCTCATTGGCCCTATTTATCTGTCCAGTGCTCCATATAATGGGGATGAGAGGGACCATAACAACCATATCCATTGGCAGCCATACTATCACATACTATAACTACATAATTAATTATTGATATTACTGTGCTAGCTTTTTTCCATTGTTTTATTGTAACTTAGGGTTGTTGGGGATAGCAGTTTAGCACTATGAACCTCATAAACAAATTAACACTGGATTTCAAAAGAAATTCCTCAGAGAGAGCAGTCCTTTTGGAAGGGTTCCAGTACTTGCTCACTCATCTGTGTTGGGAAAATAAACAACGGTTAATTCCATAGCAGTTGAGGAAGATCAAGAGTCCTTTTCATGGCCTGTTTGTGAGAGTTGTCAAGTTGTAACTCTGGCCATTCTAGTTTGGCTTGTTGCTCAATGGAATGCAAGGGCAGTTCACTGGTGATAACATGATAATCATAATGATTATGATGGTGATAACAATATACTTGAAACATTTTTAACATTACCCTCTTTCAGTATTTTCTCTGCAAAGGATCCCTATATGCATACAGTATGTGATGTAGGATATAGACCCAAATAGCAATATGCAGAAGCAAAGTCAAATTTTAAAAAGCCCAAGATCTAACTTTATAAACAATCCTAAAGCACTTGAATGTTTATAAAAAAAAGTTAAAGAATGAAGGAGGAATTAAATAGGAATCGAAGTAGAAGAATTAAAAGATGGAAAGAATGAGAAAAAAAAGGGTAAAGAACCCAATAGGGGAAATTATGGAATTTCTGGGCAGACCCATAAAATTATCAAAATGCCCCTGATCGTGCATCAGAATCTGAAAATTCTCAGGGTGTTAGATGAGTCTTAGATGTGTTCTCATACAAAATTTGAGGACATTCTAACACATAAAAGTATATAAAATTTTAAAATAACTAGTCAGCAGTGTTCTTGAAGAGAAAATAACCTAAAACAGTAGGGGATCTTTGATTATAAACTAACAAGGAAGAACGGTAATCAAAAGGATTATAGGGGGTTAGAAGGGGACACATGGGGGATAAAAACCCTAAAAGAAAATTAGAGAACAGGTGATTTTATAGGGGGCAATTCTAAGGTTATATGTGATAGTGTATTAGATGAGCAGGCTCCTTTACACTGGTCAGATGGTCCTGCGGTCGACCCAGGTACTCATCGGAACCGGTTCTGCACACACGGAACAATAGAAGATCAGGAAGTTAGGCGCCGGCAGGGTGCCAACTTCTAGCTCTCCGATGATTAAGTCAGTAAAACAGGGGGATTCTCGAGGTGAAGCTCTTTCTTTCTCTTTAGGGTTTCCAATT
Organism: Platanus orientalis; assembly: GCA_025762735.1. Lineage (NCBI taxonomy): Eukaryota > Viridiplantae > Streptophyta > Magnoliopsida > Proteales > Platanaceae > Platanus > Platanus orientalis. The sequence goes on from JAOXJP010000001.1 coordinate 20,859,819, forward strand.
TTTCATACTTGGAGAACGAACTGGTGCCCATATTTATAGGCTTGAGTGGTTGTGTATTATGGTGGATCTCGCACGTCGCTTTCATCCACGTTCTTGGACGCGTATTCCCCTACTTTATTTGTCCTTTTCTCATAATTGGCAAGCTTGCTACAGAGAATATTCTATTCGCGTAACGGTCTCTGGATCATGCTTATCCTTGAGTTGAATAGTCGGGGTTCCGGGTTATGTTTGTCTTTAAGTGTAGTCAGGGTGGTCACATTTCCACAGGTCAGGGGGTCAGATTCGGGAGCCTTGGGGTCCTGAGTGGTCCTCGGGTATTGGGTATTAGTTGGAGCTACTCGTGGAATACGGATACTCGGGGCCGAATATCGAGGGACACCTCTACGTTCTCGTTGAGGGCCTCGGCCTTTAGTGAGTTGGGAGGGCCCTGGGTCAACCTCCCTCGGTAGCTCTTTGGGTCAGTCCACCTAGGGTCGGGGTCATGTTGGTTTATTAGGTTGGCTAATGGGGCTTGAGTATAGGTTTCCCCCATCAGTTGCCCCCCCTATTCTCGGGTCCAGGGTTACTTGGCCTGGGAATACTAATTGTTTGTGTTTGTTATTTATTATTTTGGCGTCGACGGCGTGTTGTTTCAACTATCGAGGTGGCATCGGTTGGGGACAAGCACTAATGATGACTTTGCATTTATTGAATTTCGGTAACCAAGATGACGTGTTAGCGCGGTTATGGGTCATGTCAAGTGTCGTGTCATCTCGGATCTCTAAATCATCTAACGCCTACGTTCAAACCTCTTAACATTTTGGGATCCGTGCGTCGCTTCATTTCCTGGGTTTATTTCGTCAACCCTTACATATGCGATGCATGTAGGGCCGAGAATCCTTGGAGTAGGCTATATATATTCTCTTATCTACACACTTCCGGCGTTTTTTTTTAATCTTCACTCATCGTCTCCTATGTCTCCTACATCTGTTTTGAGCGATTTCCGACGAGTCGTCCTCATCTCGGCAGGCTATCGTTTCTTCTTTCAACGTTGATAGCGTATCTTCGACACCCTTTTTACTCGCTTCCGACAATTTTCTTCCCTCTGGGCGACTGTCTTTCGACGATTCCGACATCCTATTCGAGTCTGCCCTTTTCTCAGGTACCGTAGCTTGCCCTCTAGTTTTTTACAATCTTTGTTTCGCTGAATCTTGTCATTCGTTTTTTCTCTATTTTTTGCTGTTGGTGTTCCTTAGTTTCCTTCTCTTGGTGTATTTGCCTTAGTTTTTGTTTTGTCTTCTCTCTTCCCTTGTCTTTCAACTTTTCTAGTGTTATCTAGATGGTGTCCGGGGATACTATGGATTGAATGGTCGATGGGGTCGACGACTTGTCGGAAGTTTGACAAAACCCCACGGAGTAGGCCACCGAGCCAGCTCCGTCTAGTGCCCAAGGGGCAGCAAGGGAGATAGCTCTTGAGCAGGATTTCAAAGCTGCCCAATATGGTTCTGAGTTGGGGGTAAAAACCCTAACTCGATACTATTCTACATACTTGGTTCCCGAGGGTATTGTCTTTACACCCCCCGGGGACTCCCAGGGCTTTTGAAGCTCTTGCCGGCAGTGTAGTGCTGTACGAGCAGACCCTTATGGCGGGCCTTAGATTTCCAGTTCCTTTGTTTATAAGGGACTTGCTATTCTGCCTCGGGTTGGCACCCGTGCAACTAATGCCCAATGTTGGCGAATAGCCATAGGCTGTATGGTCCTATGAGAACTAACTTTCAAGGGGGAACATCCCCTTACAGTCAATGAGTTCTTCCACTATTATTGCCCTAAGGAGCAAGAACCGGGGTGGTTCCACTTTGCCAATCGGGACCCGACTCTAACTTTGGTGACAGCCCTCTCGAGCTCCAACAGTGGGTGAACTCGGTATTTCTTCGTCTCGGGTGAGGGCTGGGAGTACCCCTCGAGGGAGATCCCAACCGTGAAGTTCAACTGAGCATGGGCGTCGGTCATAAACCCACTGGGTAAATCGTAAGAAATTTCTTCTTTCCCTCCTCTCTTCCCTTTGTTTTTTTTTGAGTCTATTCCAAGCAGTCTTATGCGTTTTATTTTTTCATCCTGCTTTTGTTTTAACTTCCAAAGTAGACGAGCTGTCTGATTAGGAGGAAGCTTGCATCCGGGGGGTAATAAATTACCATTCCCACACCTTCCCGGATCTCATCATGCCCGACCGACTCCATTAGTGTGGTTTCGGTCCAAACCTGGGTAACTCACCCGTCTTTATTTTATTTGTCTTCCCTCCCTTCCTACTTATTCTTTTATATTTTGCTAATTTCTAATCCCGGGTCCATTCGTTGTGTAACAATGAAGACAGATAGAAAATACCTCTCCTGGGTTCTGGAGATTAGAGATAAGGCCTCAGAGGCCAAAAAGGCTGGTCAGCCAGCGACTGCCCAAGCAGAGGCGACTGTGACCTCGAAGAAAAGGAAACTCCAAGTCGTCTCCGGGGGGCCTTCCAGGTCCCAGGCCCCCGAGGTGGTTTTAGTGCCTCCCCCGGTTCCATTTAACACAATCCCAGTCGTTGACTTGGAGGGGGACGTAGGGGATTTTCTCCAGCTCCTGTAGCCAGGGTCCAAGCCGTGACCACTCAGACGGCTACTCCACCGACTGCCTCCAAGGCCCTTGCCATCGAGGCCCCTACTATCGCCCCCGAGGCCCCCACCCCGACAGCCGTGGCAACGACGACCTCAACTTGGGGGGCGTTTTCTTCCACTCCTGCCTCGACAACAAAAGAGTCCCCACTGGGGCCCGGTTCTTGGTTATGAGGCCAAGTCCCTGGGGGGATTACCTCCTAGGAGGTGTTCCCCCGACTGACCTTGAGTACCTAAAGAAGAACCTTTCCTCGGCTGCCGTGTACAAAGATATGATGCACTACATGGCCAAGGTATAACTCTTTATCCCTTAACGCTTTTTTTATATATATATTCGGCACTGACTTGGTTTTTGTTTTTGCAGACCGTGGTCCTAATGACGGCCTCCATCGAGAAATACAAATTTTGCAAGCAGGTCAGGGCCAGTCATCTGAACCGCCTTGCCCAGGCAAGGAACGAGAACAAGGCCCTTAAGGAGGAGGTAAAGGCCATAATCATTGACTTCGAGAAAAAATTGAAATGGTCCGAGGACTCCCGCATTAGCATGGCTGCAAAGGCCGCAGAGCAGGAGACCTGCATTGAGGGCTTGATTGCTCTCTTGCGAGACTCTGAGAGGGATGTTGGTCGGGCTAGGGATGAGCTAGGGCACGAGAGGAACTGCTGCATTAATATCGAGAACAATTTTAATGCGGCCCTCGAGAGCTCGGTGAAAAAGGAGGTAGCAGATGCCTTAGAGTGGGCACGCCTCGAGGCTAAGGGGAGAGAGAGAGAAAGAGATGATGGAAGAGACCCTCAAGGTAGCCGAAGCCAAGTACCTAGCTTCGGATGCTTTCGGCATTGTTAAGGCCGATTGCTTCTATGAAGGTTTCGAGGAGTTTTGAGATATAGTGGCCGACCAGTATCCCGACTTAGTATTCTCGTTTATTACCCCTCGAGAGGGGGACATTGAGGTTGAGGACAAGGAACAAATAGAGGTCGGCCAAGAAGATATTATCGTCAAGGGGGCTGTTGAAGGAGAAGACGTAGCAACTGAGGGGGTAGTTGAAGGGCTGGGTGGTGGCTACACCCGGGGAGGTTGTCCAAGAGGAAGTTGTCCCGAGGAGGGAGAAGTGGCAATGGGGGATAGGTCCCCAAGAATAATTGTATTTTTTTTTTTTTTGGACTCTGGTAAAATTTCTCTATACGAATGAAATTTTCTTTTGCCCCTGTCTGTGTGTATCGTTTCTAATGAAATCTTTTTTTTTTTTTTTTGGACTCTTATAAAATTTCTCTAAGTGTTGGTGTGTGTCGTGGCGATTTCTTCTTGTACTTTTTATGCGTATCTGGGTAGGTTGGGGTATGCAGCATTTAGAGTGTTGAGAAACTTTTCTAAGTATCAGTGCGTCTCGGGGTAATTAATCTTTCCTAAGTGGGGGTGAGTAGTATCAAACTTTTCTAAGTGTTGGGAACCCTTGGGGTTAATGCCTTAGAGAAGAGTAAGCATTTAACTAAAATCAACCCAAATGTTCTGAGTGTAGATGTACATCGGGGTCCAAGTCTCCTTAGCTAACTAGCTCATTGTCCTTCAGGTGCCTCCTCGTGTTTTTAGCAAAGCAAGGGTCCTCGGTGGTAGAAGGGTCCTCGGTGGTCTACCACCGAGGACCAAGTCTCCTTAACTAACTAGCTCATTATCCTTTAGGTGCCTCCTCGTGTTTTTAGCAAAGCAAGGGTCCTCGATGGCACTCCTTCAGAGCTTAAGCACTTTCCCCGCGTTTGGGTTTTCTTTGGGTGATGCCACCAGGTACTCAAATGTTTCTCTAATTTACTTATCTTATTTGTGAGGGGATGTAGCTGTATTTACTTGGTATGGGAGGGTTGACTCGTGTAGCAATACGCTTTCTTCAACATGATTTGGGTTCTTTTTGTTAACTCATGAGATCTTCCTTTGCCTTGTATTTCTTCAACTAGGAAGTCACTTGGTTTTGAGACTCGGGGTCATCCTTGTGACCAGAGGGTTAACCTTGTAACCTGGGAGCTAGTCTTGTAACCTGACACGGAAGGATGGGCCAGTCTTGTGGCTTGAGGGTTGATCTTGTAACCTAGGGCTAATCTTGTAGCTTGATTTGTGATAATGGGCCAATCTTGTGGCCTGAGGTCAATCTTGTGACCTGAGGGTTAATCTTGTTACAATGGCTTGAAACTTTGTTGATCCTGCATAATTAGAGCATTTTACTAGTTAGAATGATAGCATCAATTTTATTGATAATACTTTTTTAAATGTTCTACATTCCAGGGTTGTGGTAAGGGCTCCCCCTGTGTTGTCTTAAGGTGGTAGGTCTATTGTAGCGTGGTACCCGGTAAGGCCCTTATTAATTTGGTTTAAACTTTTCCTTTGTCGGGTCTTGTGTTGCTAGGGTCACCTTCTTGAATACTAAATCCCGGACTACAAATCTCCTTGCCTTGACTTAGGAATTATAATACTTGACAATTTTTTGCTTGTAGGCGGCTGTTCGAAGTGCGGCTTCATCTCTTTTCTCTGCTAACAAGTCGAGGTTGATCCTGAGCCCTTCTTCGTTCTTCTCTGAATTGAAGTTTGCTGCTTGAGAGTGGATTGTATTCGCTCCTCTTATTGTTTGCTCCTCTCTACACCCTGTCAGGGGAGGGCACATCAACACCGACAAGTGATCTTCACTTTTTGGGGGGGTGCATTTCACTTGTTGGCGTTGATGTGCCCTCTCCCTGACAGGGTGCAGAGAGGAGCAGACAATAAAAGGAGCGGATACAATCCAACTCTCTTGCTGCTTTGTGTGTGGTCATTCCAATCTCGACAGGTATTATTATCTCGGTTCCAAACGCCAACGAGAATAACGCTTCCCCCGTGGGAGTCTTCACTGTGGTGTGGTGTGCCCAAAGGACGCTTGACAGTTCTTTGGGCCAAAGGCCTTTGGAGTTGTGGAGCCTCTTCTTGATTATGTCCAGGAGCGTTCTATTTGTGGCTACTTGGCCGTTGGCCTGAGGGCGAGTTAGGGAAGAAAAGTGATTCTTGATACCGAACTTTGCACAAAATTCCTGATACCGGACGTTGTCAAACTGCTTGCCATTGTCGCTGATAATGACTCGGGGAATCCCAAACCGACAAACGATGAACTTCTATGTGAAGTCACCAATGTTCTTCTTAGTGATCTTTGCCACTGGTTCAACCTCCATCCACTTGGTGAAGTAGTCGATGGCTACCACTAAGAACCTCATTTGTCATTTCCCCTTGGGAAGTGGCCTAACTATGTCGATTCCGCATTATGCAAAGGGCTAGGACCCTACTATCGAGACCAATTCTTTTGTGGGCATCTTAGGGACGTTGGCAAATCTCTAGCACTTGTTGCACTTCTGGGCGAGGAAAACGACATCTTTCTATATAGATGGCTAATAGTATCCGACTCTAATCGCTTTGTGGGCCATTGACCTGCCTCTCGAGTGGCTCCCATATATCCCCTTGTGTATTTCTCGGAGTATATAGTCAGCGTCTTCCTCAGACAGACACCTAAACACGGGCGAATGAAGCTCCTCTTGTAGAGAGTGTCGCCCAGAAATAGATACCGATTTACCCGTGTCTGCACTTTTTTTGCCTCTTCCTTATCCTCGGGTAACTTGTCATTCTTCAAAAACCTTATGATCTGGTGGGCCCATTTGAGCTTAGGGCTTACCATGTTGACTTCTCTTTCTTCCTCTGTTTTGATACTAGGCTTTGGTAGGCGCTCGACGAGGAATCCGGGGGTTAGGTCCTTAGTGTTGGATGACACAAGTTGGCCAACCTGCCGGCTTCTTCATTATCCCTTCGTGGGATCCGCTGTATGCTGAAATGCCTGAACCGGGACTTCTCTTTCTCAACTATAACGAGGTACTGTTTCATCTGGCCATCCTTCGCCCCATACTCCCCTTGTACTTGTCCAACCACCAATTGGGAGTTGTTATGCACCTTTACCCTTTTGGCCCCGAGTGCGCGAGCGAGGCGTAGCCCCGTGATCATTGACTCGTACTCAGCCTCATTGTAGGTTGCCTTAAACCCGAATCTTATGGCATACTTGAGTTTACTTTTTTCTGGCGTGATCAACATGACTCCTCCCCCGGCTGCACTATTAGTGGAGGAACCATCCACGTGTACAACTCATTATGCCTGGTCTGCTTCTTGTTGCTCGTCTTGCATTTCGGTCCTAGTGTTAGGCACATAGGTATACTCGGCGATGAAATCCGTGACAGCTTGGCCCTTGATAGCTCCTCGAGGGTGGTATTTGATGTTAAATTTGCTTAACTCCACCGACCACTTGACGAGTCTTCCCAAGGTCTCGGGTTTGTGCAATATGGTTCTGAGCGGCTGGTTTGTTAGGACTCGGATGGCATGGGCCTGGAAATAGGGCCTTAGTCGTCGAGCAGTGACGATCAGTGCGAACGCCATCTTCTTTGATACCGATAGGTATACATAGAGCACCTCTTCTTGCTTTGGTTGATTGATCAGTGATAGGTGGCCAATGTGGTCTTTAAGCTCTTGGAAGGCCTTGTCGCACTCTTCATTTCAATAGAAAGCTTTCTTTAATAGGCAGAAGAAGGGGCAACACTTGTCTGTGGCTCGAGAGATGAATCTGCTTAACGCGGCGACCCTCCCGGCTAGGCGTTGCACTTATTTTGTGTTTCTGGGAGCCTGCATGTTAAGTATGGTTTTCACCTTCTCGGGATTGGCCTCTATTCCCCGTTGAGACACCATAAACCAAAGGAACTTTCCGGCTGACAGCAAATTTATTGGGGTTGAGCCTAATCTTGTGCTTCCTTAAGGTCTGGAAGGCCTTGTTTAAATCTATGAGATGTTACTTAGCTTAAAGGCTCTTCACCAACATGTCATCAACATATACCTCAACATTCCTCCCGATTTGGTCTCTGAACATCTCGTTGACAAGCTTTTGGTAGGTGGCCCCTGCGTTCTTCAGTCTGAAGGGCATGACATTATAATAGTAGAGTCCCTGATCGGTGATAAAGGCAGTTTTCGCCTGGTCGGGCCCATACTTCTTTATTTGGTTGTACCTCGAGAAGACATCCATGAAGCTAAGGGTTTGGTGGCCAGCCGTCGAGTCTACTAGGGTGTCGATCTTTAGGAGTGAGAAACTATCTTTCGGGCATGCTTTGTTGAGGTCGGTGAAGTCGATACACATTCGTCATTTTTCCCTCGTCTTTCGCACCATAACCACATTCGCTAACTAGTCGAGATAGTGGACTTCCCTCACAAAGCCAACCTCCAATAATTTCTTTACCTCTTATACAATCACTTGATTCCTCTCCGGAGCAAAATTTCTCTTTTTCTGCTTGATGGGCCTTGAGGCCGGGTCCACATTCAACCTGTGCACAGCCATTCGGGGATCTATTCCCAACATGTCTTCATGCGTCCAAGCGAACACGTCCCGATTCTTGATAAGGAAGTCTCGCAGCCAAACTTTGAATTCTCCCGACAAGTCTGATCCTACCTGGGTGACCCCATCCGGTGTGTTGGGATCAAGGATAATGTCTTCTAGCTCTCCTCCTGGATTCGCTACCACTCGGGTTCTTTCGTCTCGGACTTCAAGCCCGTCGATCGCCATAGTTTCTTTTGAGGTTGACTCCATTTTGAACGAGGCCATGTAACATTCCCTGGTCGCCACCTGATCTCCTCTGACTTCCCCGACTCCCCCTCGGTTGGGAAGTACATTAAGAGATGATAGGTCGAGGTGATTGCTCTGAGTCGATTAAGCGTCGGCCTTCCCAGGATCGTGTTGTAAGTAGAGGGATAGTCTACCACCAAGAAATCAACCACCCGGGTCGATTGACGCTCTCCCGTCCCAGCGGTAACTGGCAAGTTGATGGTTCCCAATGGGAGCAACCTATCGCCCGTAAATTCAACCAAGGGTGTCAGAATGGGCTTCAACTTGTCTCGCCCAATGCCTGTTTGATTGAAGGCCGGGAGGAAGAGAATATCTGTCGAGCTACTGTTATCAATGGGGATACAATGCGAGATATGGTTAGAAACGACCAACGCCACTACTAGTGCATTGTCGTGCGGTTGACTCACCCCTTGGGCATCTTCTGTAGAGAAGGTGATAGGGGGATGCTCTGCCTTTTAATGCTTGGTCGGCCTCTCAGTCATCATTAATTGCCCATCTCTCTCCGCGTGAATCTGCTTCATGTGTGATCTCCTTGCTGAGCTAGATTCTCCTCCCCCGGCGAACCCTCCAGTGATTACCCTTATCTCCCCAATTGGCCCTTCAGGTCTTCTTTCTTCTCGAGTAGGAGGGTCTCGACGGGTGTTCTCATGCCTGACCTACTGCTGTCCTGCGACAAATCTTTGCAGTGGCCCTCGTTGAATAAGGGTTTCTATTTGCTCCTTCAAGTCAAAACAGTCGTTGGTGTCGTGGCCTTGGTCTCGGTGAAAACGACAGTTCTTGTCGCGACTTCTCTTCTCAGGTGGGACACAGATCCTCTTTGGCCATTTGATGCTCGGGTCATCTCTGATATGGAAGAACACTTGTTCCATGGGTGCATTAAGAGGGGTAATGTTTTGAAACCTTCTTGGGGGGAGATTGACCCATGGCCTTATCCTGCAGTTGCCATTGCCTTCTCTGATCCGGCTGCCTCTATCTTCCTGCGGTGTCTGTTGCTGTTCCCTCTTTCTCTTGTCGGATTGTGAATTGGGCCAGACATTCCATTCACCCCTGACGCTGAGGGTATACTCAACATTCATGTATTGTCATGCCTTCACCATGAGGTCGGCCTTGCGGGACAAAGGATTTTTGGAGAGAGAGAATAGAGATTTTGAGGGCAGCAACCCCTCCATCAAGGCAGTCACGATCATCTTCTTCTCTGCATCATCTACTTGTAGCATTTCTCTTTTAAACTGAGATATATAGTCCCGTAGGGATTCCCCCTTGTTCTACTTGACATTCAGAAGATAAGTGGCCGGCTTTTGGTGCCTTTGATTGTCGATAAAATAGCCAACGAACTGTCGATTTAGTTCTGTGAAGTTTGATATGTTGCTGGGCTTCAACCGGCTGAACCAAACCCTGGCGAACCCCTTGATTGTAGTTGGGAATGTCTGACACATAATTTCGTCGGGGGTTGCCTAGAGGTTCATGTGTGTCTTGTAGGCCTCTAAGTGATCTAGGGGGTCCTTATCGCCGTCGAACATCTTCATCTGTGGTGGCTTAAGCTTGTCAGGGAGAGGTCGAGCCATTACCTCCGAGGTAAATGGGTGGTCCGTCCTCTGGATTAGCTTGTCCATGGTGGCCGGGGCTTTTCCTTTCAAGGCTTCCCTCATCGTCGTCATCTCCCTCCTCACATCTTCCATCTTCTCCTCTCAGAAGCCTGAGATGTAAATCTTTTCTTCATGGTGGCTTGCTTGTCGAAATCGGGGGGCAGTGACGCTTAGAGTTTCATCTTCACGTCCCTGGTCATGGCTTCAGGCTGGAGGAGCGTGGGATCCTGGCTGTCCTGTATCACCATCGTCTGGTACGCCCCTCCGGCCCCTCAGTTCTTGTATAATCTCCCAGTTTTGCTCCATCAATAGCTGCACATTCGCCATCAGCCCCTGAATCTTCCGCTCAAGCATGTCCACCCTTGGGGTTTCGGGGCGTGCTCCGTTGGAGACGAAGATTTCCAGTTCGCCAACTCCAACACCCTAGTCATGTTGAGTGGCCATCGACTTGGTTTTGACCATGCGGACCTTAGGTTTTGCCGGAAATGAAGCGAGTTCCCACAGACGGTGCCAACTGATAGCGTATTGGATGAGCAAGTTCCTTTACGCTGGTCAGATGGTCTTGCGGTCGACTAGGTACTCGCCGGAACCGGTTCTGTACACATAAAACAACAGAAGATTAGGAAGCTAGGCGCCGGCAGGGTATCGGCTGCTAGCTCTCCAATGATTAAGCCAGTAAAACAAGGGGATTCTTGAGGTGAAGTTCTCTTTCTCTTTAGGGTTTCCAATATCTCATACCTGGAGAACGAACTGGTGCCCATATTTATAGGTTCGAGTGGTGTATTAGGGTGGATCTCGTACGTCGCTTTCCCCCCACGTTCTTGCATGTCGCTTTCATCCACGTTCTTGGGCGCGTCTTCCCCTGCTTTTTCTGTCATTTTCTCAGAATAGGCAGGCATGCTGCAGAGAATATTCTATTCGCGTAACGATCTTTGGATCATGCTTATCCTTGAGTTGAACAGTTGGGGTTCCGGGTTGTGTTTGTCTTTAAGTGGAGTAGTCGGGGTGGTCACATTTCCACAGGTTGGGGGGTCCTTGGACTTGGGAGCCTTGGGGTCTCGAGTGGTCCTCGGGGTCCTCGTTGAGGGCCTTGGCCTTTGGTGAGTTGGGAGTGCCCCAGGTCGACCTCCCTCGGCTGCTCTTTGGGTCAGTCCACCTGGGGTTGGGGTCTTGCTGGTTTATCGGGGTCGGCTAATGGGGCCTGAGTATAGGTTTCCCCCATCAATATGTATCCAGAATTTCAGCCAAAGTTCAAGAATGGGTACTTTAAACATAAGAAACCCTAGAAAAATCAGTTATAATTAAGTACGAATGAAAGGATTAGAAAAGAAATACAAAGAAGGGAAAAACCTAACTGAATATTGAACCACTTATCTTGATTTGAATATGGCGAGTATACCTATTTTGTTGCTTAGGAAACTCTAATTGTATAGCCTTCAATTATGAAAATTCTCCGAATTTCAGTACATGATTTTCTATGAGTGTTGATGGACTTTTTAGCAAGGATTAGAAAAGAGTAGGAAGAAAGGTAGAAGAATAGACGAAGAGAGGATAAGATAAGAGGATAGAAGAAGGGGTTGAGCTGGGGTAAACCTTATGGGAGCCAATGGCTGCACCAAAGAGGAGAAGAGAAGAAGATGGGGTAGAAGGGGAGCCCATGGCTGCAATCCTAGAAGAGGAGAGGGAATAAGATGGGATACAACACCCAATAGGGACAAACCCAGTTATCAAACCCAATTCATCTTGCTAAATTTAAAAATTTCTAAACTTCTAGACTTAAGACTCAAAACTTTCCTAAAACCAATGTTTTCCTTTGAATCCAAGACTGCTAAAATTGAAGACAAAGAAGAGCTATCAACCACCTAGTTGTAGGGCCCACCTGTTGATTTCAGAAACCCACAAAAAGACAAAACAGTAGCTGTCCACCAGCACACAAAAATCCCTACTTTGCCCTTGGCTTTTTTAATCTTATTACATAAACACCTATGCATAAAAGAAAGCCTAAACTACTTGGCACTATTGACCTTGTTACAAAATTGTCCCGCCCCTAAAAGACTAATTTAACCCTTGTTACACATGCAATTTGAACTTGGTCCTCTTGTGGGTTGGTATATGCATTATCCTCTGTACTATGTCTGCATCAGTATGGTACTTAATCATGTTTACATCCCTTGTCCAACATCCATTTATTTATGGCGTAGATTATGGTTTATTTAAAATAAACCCATTGCTATCTGTTCTGCTGATTTGTCCATCTTACTGTATCCTGCTTGCACTAATAGGCAGAATCTGCCACGAGATTACTTATTCTGGTATTATAGTGTTCCTTGCTGACTCTCCATGCATTCATCACTGTTCATTTTCTTTGTCGGTTACTGGTTGATGAACTTGGGATGAGAGTTGCAATTATATAGGCTGCGTTTGGCAGCCACCTGTAATGAAAACATTTTGTAGCCACAACGGGTTGGTTTATAGTGAACTCATTCTGATTTGCAGCGATTTGTGCTTGAGAACATAAGTCATTTCATTTTACAGAAAAACCTAAGATGACTTAATTTTTAATTGTAGTTAACAAATCAGTATACATTTGAATGAGTTCAATATGAAACCATCATCTCATGGCTACAAATGCCTTGAGAAACTCAAATGAAATGATTACATTACAGG
>JAOXJP010000001.1:20880552-20895187 GCA_025762735.1 Platanus orientalis
AGTTGAAATTATTGATCATAAATTATTGTTATTTACTTTCTACTAGTAATCAATTATTGTACAAGTACTTATTGGTTTTAGACTTCTTCTTTATTACTACTTAATCGTAATCACTTATTCACCTATTATTTTCATTTCATTTAATAATCATTTCATAACATTTTTTTTTAATGGTTTGAAGTTACTTCCACATTGCACTTTACTTGCTTCCCAATCGCTTCTTACTCATTCGCCAAATGTTTCTTAATCGGTTTTTGCTTCTCGCTTTATGAGAATTTATTGAGCCTCGCTTCCTGCTTCTCGCTTTTGCATTGCTTCCCGCTTCTCGCTTTCGCTTCTCGCTCTGGTAACTATGGTCCATATATATATTTTTTGAGGAAAGTAAAATAATTTTATTAATAAAACAAAAGATAAGCAAACAGTCTGAGAGATGCTCCAAGAAACCCAACAACTACTAATCTAACAACTGAGCCAAGGGCCTATAAGAGAATAGAATCCCAATCAAACATCCAAGATTTGAACGGAGGGGCCTCCCTCGATTGCGCTAGAAAAAGCCAACCATAATTCTAACCAGAATATCATCAAGGATTTGCTGAGATTCTCTTGCAACATTCTCAAACGTTCTCCTATTGCACTCCTCCCAAACTGTCCCACATATCGCTGCTAGCACCATCAACCACATCTCCTTGCAAATGCTCCTCCTTGAAACTAATCTTTGTTTTTGCCAGCACAATAGAAGATCCTTGACTGTCATAGGCTGCACCCACTTGACCCTGAATTTGTCTATAAAATGATTCCAAATCTTAGATGTCCAGTGCAATGCATGAAAGTATGACTGGCGGATTCTACATCTTTCTTACACAGACAACACCAATTGATGAACACCATTCCCCTTCTAATCAAATTGTCAATCGTCAACACCCTATTCCACCATAAATTCCACATGAGAAAAGAAGCTTTGGTCTAGATATTCGGATTCCAAACACACTCCCCTTCAAAAGAGCTTTGGGTAGACTAACCCAACACTTCACACATGATTTTAACTGAGAAGCTCTTAGCTTCATCTAAACACCAAAGCATCTCATCAAGCTTGGTGTCATCCCCAAGACAATACTTATCCAACATCTCCAATAATCGACCCATTTCCTCTATCTCCCGATCATTTAGGCATCTTCTTGGCTGAATATTCCAAGAGCAAAAAGCCCTCGATCTGATCATGTGCTCTTTCACCAGCCCCCCTTTGTTCACCATCAAGTTCAAACAAAACAGCTAAACCATGGCCAAAGGCCTCCTCTCACACCAAGGATCGAGCCAAAACCGCACCTTCTCGCCATTATTAATCTTAAACCGAACAAACCGGAAGAAATTCTCCTTCCCCATAGAAATACTCTTCCACACTCCACACCCTCTAGCCCCTTCCGGATCTTTGCTGGCTTACTCATTCAACTCCTCCCCATATTTAGCTACCACTAGCCTCCTTCAAACAACATGTTTCTTTACTCCAAACCTCCATAACCATTTATTGAGCATCGCTCTATTTATAAGCTGCAACGGACGCACACCCAACCCTCCTTGCTCCACCGGTCTACAGATTGTTTGCCATCCTACCCAATGGATTTTCCTCCCATCCGAAGTAGACCCCCACAGAAAATCTCTCATAAGCCTCTCCAGTTGCTTTCTGACCATCTTAGGGACTTGAAATAGAGACAAGAAATATATAGGTACGCTAGCTAGAGCTCTTTGAATCAACACCAATTTTCCTCCCTTTGAGAGATATTGACTTTTCCACCCTAAGATTTTCTTGTTCATTCTCTCAACAATTGGGTTCCAAATAGCTGTGGAGCCAGAATTCGCCCCAAGCGGTAGGCCTAAATATGAAATCAGCAACAACACCACTTCACAATCTAAAACATTTGCAAGACTTCCGGCATTGGAAGTGCTCCCCACCAGAATCAACGTTGATTTGCTCAAATTAACTTTTAGGCTAGTTGCCGTCTCCATAATTAGCAAAATACATATCAAATTTTCCAACCCTTCCACATCCGCCTTTAACATAAAAAGAGTCATCCGCATACTGAATAAAAGGAACTGACAGGCCTCCCCTGAAAGGAAAGCCTTGGATCAAGCCCACCGTCTCTACCTTAGCCACCATTCTACCTAATAAATCCGTCACTATAATGAACAAGTACGGAGATAACGGGTCACCTTGACGAAGTCCACGATTGCCTTTGGAGAATCCTTTCGGCGAACCATTAATCAACACTGAAAAGGACGGGGACGACATACAAATTTTCATTCAATTCTTCCACTTAATTCCAAAACCCATTTGATCCAAAACCTAATCAACATAACCCTAATTAACATGATCGTACGCCTTTTCCATAGCTACTTTGCAAATTACCCCCTCCCAGCCCACTCTCTTCATAGCATCAGTGATTTCATTTGCCATTAAGGTGCAGTCAATCATTTGTCTTCCAGGGAGAAAAACATGTTGAGATTTCGTAATGACATCCCCCAAAACAATCTTAAGGCGAATAGCTAGAGTCTTGGCCAACAATTTGAAAATGCACCCCACCAAACTAATAGGTCTAAAATCTTTCAACTTAGCCACTCCTTTCTTCTTGGGAATAAGAGTAATAAAAGTAGTACTCAGGCATTTGCACCATTGATCCTTGGAATGAAAATCCGATAAGACTTCCATCACATCATCTCCCACTACATCTCAACAAACCTTGAGGAACTTAATTGGAAACCCATCAGGACCCGATGCCTTATCATCCTCCATGCTATTAAGAGTCATCTTAACCTCTTACAAAGAAAAGGGTCTCTCAAGTCACCTGTACTGATCTTCACTTATGCGATCAAATTTAACCCCCTCTAACACAGGCCGGGTAGGAAAAGGGTCAGTATACAAGTGAACATAAAATCTCTCCACAGCTTCTCTAATTTTCACTTGATTATACACCCACTCTCCATCAACCATGAGCTTGTTCATTGAATTAATAGCCCCTCTCCAACTTGCCATTTTGTGAAAGAATTTTGTGTTCTGATCCCCCTCCTTTAGCCACAATATCCTTGACTTCTATTTCCAAGAAATTTCCTCCATTCTCAGAATCTTATGGTAGTCCTGCATTGCACTCAGTAAGGCCAACCTCTCCTCCCCTTTTAACTCTCCCTTCATCTCTTTTTTCCTCAAAAGATCAATTTTCTACAAACTTGAAAATTTTCTAGACTCTATTCCCCCAAACTCTTCTTTCTTCCACTTAAGAATCCTCCCCTTTAGATGCTTCAATTTTTGAGCTAGCTTACAACTAGCCGTTCCCTCCACCTCACACTCCTCCCACCAATTTTTCACATTTTCTACAAATTCTGGAAATTCCAGCCACATTAGCTCAAACCGAAATGGCCAATGAACCGAATACGGAATGAAAGGTCATAACAAAATCGGAATATGATCCGAAGCTGTACTAGGAAGGACCTCCTGAATAAACATCTGTGCCAAATCCAACCACTCCTTTGAACACAAGAAACGATCCAACCTACTGCTCACCCTACCATTTGACCAAGTAAATGTAGCCCCCCGTAAAGGCCAGTCGATCGACTCAAGCTCCTGAATAAAACTATTGAAACCCCACATATTTTGCGAAATCTCTTAGCACCCAATCTCTCCTCCGAACATCTTACTGCATTAAAATCGCCCTTGCACACCAAGGAGCTTGCCAACCTCTCTTTACTTTATTGAGTTTTCCCACAACACCCTCGTTAAGTTCTGGTCGCAAGGACCATAAACCCTCGAAAAAGCCCAAACTCCCTCATCTTCCTTACTTTTACACAACACGGACACAGAGAAATCCCCTATTACTGAATCAATCACCTCTACTGCATTCGAATCCCAAGCCACTAAAACCCCCCTGCCTGACCTATTGCTGGTTTATGAATGAAGTCAACCCGTCTCCTATCCCACAGATCCATCATCTTTCTGTTAATATTCTGAGTCTTCATCTCTTGTAACGTAAACAAATCTACCTTCCACCTCGTTGACAAGTCCCTAACTCCCCACCCCTTCTCCTCCAATCCTATTTCCTTAATATTCCAAGAACAAATGTTCACCTTCATCATAATAATCAGACTGAACATGTCGAACTCCCTTATGTTTCTTCCTCCTAATTCTTCCCCTTTCCTCCCTCCCTGTCGTAGTTCTCTACTCTTTGTTCCATGCTGTATCTCATCCATATGGAATCATGGATGAAGATGAAGTGGTTGAATGAATGAGAAGATTCAAATTAGGGTTTTGTGGAAAGGGAGAAGAAAGAAGAAAGAGAGAGAAGTGAAGAGAGAAAGGGAATTTGAGGGAAAACGTATGAGCAGTGTATATGTCCCATTTCACTTAGTAGTATATATATGAGTACATCTAATATGCTTTATGGTATTGGTGTACCATTCAAAATACACCAAATACAAAATAGATTTAGAAGAACTACAATAATGCCCCACTGATATATATTTACAGATTCTCCTACAATTTTCTACCATAGCATTGAACAAGTTTAGGAATAGAGACAAAGAACCCACTGGTAGAGCAGCAATCGATTAGGCAAAGCTGGCCAGTCTGCATCAGTAGAGAAAGATTCGGTGAAGATTCCTCCAATTTGAAGAGATGAAGAAATGTACGATGGACAGACCACCAGAAAGGACTTACGTTTGTTTTTATTTTCGACTTTTTGCATACTAATGTTTGTTCACCTTTATATGTTTTGGTGTAGACGTGGAAGACAGTCAGCAGAGGTGGCTCTATCTCTCTTGTTATCACAAGATTAGCCCTGAAATTTGGGTGATGTTTCTTACATAGTTGATGCAATGAGCAGCTGCTTACCACTGCATGGAACAAGATTAGAAATATAGACAAAAACCCACTGGTAGAGCAGCGGCCAATTAGCCAAACTGCCCAGTCTGCATCAGTGTAGCCACAATTAGCTGCTGTAGTTTTGCAGTTACAGTAGATTAGGTGAAGAAGAAGAAGAATTAGAGATATGAATGGGAGAGAGAACCGTGTGGTACGGTCTCCTCTACTTTATTATATATAAACATGGATGGACAAATCTGCCCATGTACAAATAAATTAAGTTATTGCTCCCATATACTCTCAACAATATTCTCAATGCTTCCCCCCAAGCTGGTGTTTAGATCACTATGTAAAAAGAATTTTTAACATAAATTGATGAAGAGGTAGTGTTTATTATTTGTTAGAAATAACAAAATTCGTTTTCTAACAAAATTCGTACATAACTCATCTTGGCCACTAGTGCAAATGTTTCTTGATAATCAATTCCATATGTTAGTGTATATCCTTTTGTAATCAGCCATCAGCTTTATACTTTATGAAAACCCACTTGCAACCTATAGGATCCTTTCCTCTTGACAAATCAACCAACCCAGGTAGCATTTTTTTCAAGAGCTTTCATTTATTCAGACATGGCATCCAAGACACTGTGAGGAACAAAGATCGAAAACATAGTGGAAACAAAGGCACAATATGAAGATGACAACAAACTGTATGAAACATGATTGGATTTAGGATGTTGAGTGTATGACCAAACTTCTTTTCTAATAGCACTAGGTAATTCAAAATCCTCAATTACAAGTAAATTACATTATTGCCTGCATGTTCTCTCAACAATATTGTCAACAACTTCAACAATCAGCATATAGCAAGCTAACCTTGTAGGTTAGGGTTTGAACATGCACTACTTGTGAAAACATGCATCCCCAAATCTGATAATAATCATCTAAAAAGTAAGTTAAATTTGAAACCTGTATCATGATGTAGGACCAAAAGCTTTGATACCAAATTGATGTAGGATGGCCTAGGGTTTCGAATGTCCTGTGGGTTATCAGCCCAAGAGGAATCTAAACAATGTCCAAATAGGTTGTAAGTAGACCTCAAAATATGGATTAAACAGATTAAAGAAAGATGAAATCTAGAATTTCCAGTTGCTGGACAGAATTAAGGCACTGCAGAAAATAGGGTTAGGATTCTTTGATTAAGATAAAACTTTGCGGGATTATAGGGTTATGGATGAAGATTTAACCCTCTGAATTTGAGAATAAATGGATTAGTGAAAGTATATAAAACAAGCAAAACTTACATCTGGTCTTAGAAAATCCAGCAGAGTAGAATTTAGAAAACTCAACCAATTTGTGTATAGAAATTAACAAGACAAGAGAAAAGAACTTTGAAATTCAAGAGAGACTTATCTTGTAGTCATATGCATGATTTACGACAGGGCAGAATTCGTCGGATGCTTGCTTTATGGAGGAAGAAAATCACCTAGAATCACTCAAGGGCATAGTTACCAGAGTGAGAAGCGAAAGCGGGAAGCGGGAAGCGAGGCTTACTAGATCATTGGGAATATAGAAGCGATTGTGGAAGCGAACAAAAAGCAATTGGGGAAGCGATTAGGAAGTGATTGTGGAAGCGAACATGAAGATTTGCTTAATACTAATTTTTTACAATATATTGTTGGCATACCTATTTGGGTTTTTGGTCAGAGGTTTTACCGAATTGCTAAAATAATGAAATTTGTTTGCATTTGGTTAATTAATTGCTGAAATAATTGAACTAGTGGATTTTTTTTTGTGTGCTAGAGAAAACCAGGTGACAAGAAAAACAGAACAGATAAAAGCAGGAAAAAAAGAAAAACATGAAAAAGAACTATATCATGATTTTGTATTACAAATAACGCTTCCCTAGTTGCTTTCCTATTCGATTCCCACGCTTCCAACGCTTCTTAAAATGCATTTTTACGCTTCCCAAAATACTTCCCCAAAGTTTGGGAAGCCAAATCAAATTAGCTTCCCCAACAAGCTTTGCACCCTAGGTCAAGCTTCCTTGCAACTATGTTCAAGGGCTTCTAGGAATCACTCAACCCAACAGTGGTAGCAACCAATATTCAATATTCATTCTTTCATGCCCCAAAATTGAAGTTATAAGAACTATTTATATGTTTCAATAGGTTGGGCTTCTAGCCGTATTGGAAAAAAATGCAATATTGTCCCATGCACAGAAAAGTGTGCAATAAACCTATATAACTTCCTCCTAACTTAACCAAAACGTATGGAACTTAAAAAAAAAAAAAAACCCTACAAGAAGAGTCAAAGAACAAAACCTAATGATTGAATTCAAAGCGGATTTCCTGCAACGCCAAAATTTGTGGCAACCTTGAAGCACCAGGGGCAATATGTGGCGAAAAAAGTGAAACACCATGTCTTATGTGCCTGTGCTGGGTGTTTTTTCACTTTTTTCACCATGTGTCACCCAGCGTCCTGGTGCTTCAGCATTGCAGCAAGTTTTGGCGCTGCAGGAAAATCCGCTTTGGATTGAACCCCTTCTTCAATACATAGACATGAAAAAAAATACCCCTGGTTAAACAAAAAAAAAACATGTAGAGAATAAAGAAACATAAAAACATCACTTTCTTGATGTTGTCCCGCATCACATCAATTATAGGTGCTTCTGTATAATTTGTACATTCCTAACTTTATTGCCAATGCTTCATTTCAGTTTTACTGAAATCCTTCATAAGCTTCAGTAATGAGATCTGCTTAATCTCATAAATAGAAATACAAAGAAGACACATAACTACTTCATACAAGAAACCACTAACCTTGGGATTTTCCAGCCCTTATATTTTGCTTTGTGAGGTTAAATTTGTACACTGTCTAAATTTAAAAATTCCTGTGCATGTTTAACATGTTTTCTTCCTAATGCTCAGTATATTTGCTGTTCTAATGAAGAGTCATCAATTACAAAAAATATTTTAGTTACTTCTTGATGCTAATTTTCACAAATTCCTATTTTAAATTGCAAATTATGGGCTGTGAAATCCCCTACGTCAGTCTATGCTGTTTAATGCATCTTTTCGACCATTTCCTAATGCAGGCATTGTATGATGAAGCAATCCCTGCTTTCAACGTCATGGGGAAGAAGTCTTTCTTCTTGGGACAGGTTGGGAATGGAGCAAAAATGAAACTTGTTGTCAACATGATAATGGGCAGGTAATGGAAGATCTTTAGAAGATGGAATTCTGGAAGGTTTGATGAGTATATCTGAGCTAGAAGGTGGTTCTGGTAAAGGGGGAAAGAGGAATACTATAAAATATAAAATGTGATGATTCCTGCAGCAGTAGAAGAAGATCAACGACCAATTGGATATAACACCTTAACACACTGAAAAATAAAAATGATAGTCCTGACCTAATGGCCCACTTGGCAAGCTGTAAAAAGTAGATAACAACAATGGCATAAAGAGCCATTTCTCTCCACCTAATCTATAAGATCATCATCATCATCATAGAGCCTTAGCCTAACTCCTCCGAAAAGCAAGCAAGATATGAATTAGCTGGCATGAACAGGCTGCTGGGGAGATTTCCATTATGTGTAGCTCAACCTAATGTTGGTTTGTATCTTCACTGTAATAGCCAATCCAATCCTGGGCCTTAAATATTGAGGAAATTTCAGTGCTAAAAAATATTTTTGTTCAAATGTGCTCTACTGAACAAATAACTTAAGACTAAGGTAAGTATTGAGAGTTTTCTTTCTGACTTTCAATGCTGCAGGCAAAGACACTACTTTCACCTTGTCTTAATTGGTTGGGATAAGGCTGTTTGTTGTTGTTGTAACGCTAGAAAGGAGCAAGGAATTTGTGCCTCAAGCAAGCACCTACAGTATGGCTTGAGAAAATGTTCCATAAGATTGTGCTTGGTTGCAGAGATAAAAGAGGGATTTCATGGGATAAGCATGTTCTGTTCCCTGGAAAAGGGAAAAATGCCTGTTTTGTTAAATACACTTATCAACTGAAAAGACGGGAGTGGGCCTTTTGGTGGATAATTTTATTCCTTTTCTCTTTTTCTGCTGCAGATCATACACTCCTACATCTTTCTCCTTGTTATCAGCTAATAATGTCCATTTATACTAAATCAGTTTTTACTCTAGGCTTTAGTTTGGGGCATCACTTAGACTAGTTTGCAGATAAGAGTGTTTTGAGGTATCCATGTTCTCCTATGCAGCTATTAATTGGAAGTTCTACATTTTACATTATGGCTTGAGAAAATGTTCACTAAGGGTGTGCTTGGTCAACAAAAAAAGAGGACAGGCATGTCCTGTTCTTTGGACAATGGAATGCCTTTTTCGTTAAACACACTTATCCACTGTAAAGACAAGGGAATTGACCATTTGGTGTGTAAGTTTCCTTCTCTTTTTTCGCTACACACCATAAAATGCAGCTAACAGAACTGCTGCGGTCATCCACCCCTACACCCTTCCGCTTATCGTCAGCTAATATCCATCCTATACTAAATCATTTTCTACTCTAGGTTTTAGTTTGGGCTATCATTTGTACTGGTTTGCGGATAGAATGTTTACAAGTATCCATCTCTCTGTGCAGCTATTTATTGTATTTTTCACATCTACAGTTTGACTTGAGAAAATGTTCATCATGGGTGTGCTTGTTCGTGGATATAAAAGAGGGATTTCATTAGATAAGCATGTCCTGTTCACTGGACAATTGACAAATGCCTTTTCTTTTTTTTCCCCTTTTTTTTTATTTGTTAAAAGCACTTGTCCACTGAAAAGACGGTAATGGGTCTGTTGGTGGATGGGTCTATTCCTTATATCTTTCTTCTATGCACCATAAAATGATTCTAAGCTCTTATCCTGGATTTTCTTGAAATAGAACAGAGCTACTCCTGCCGCTATACATCCCTACATCCTTCCACTTATTGTCCGCTAATGTCCATTCTCTACACCAAATCATATTCTACTCTAGGTTTAGGCTTTCACTTGGACTGGTTTGTGGATAGAATGTTTAGAGGTATCCATTTTCTCCTGTGTAGCTCTTTATTGCACGTTCCACATTTCGAACTGTTGATAGATTCATGGAGAATTAAGCCAACTCTATAAACTCCTTTTCTGAATGATAATCAAGTGCTTAGTCAATTGTGTCAGGTGAAATCTCATTTAATAAAATGGAAGTGTTTGGTTTCCTGCAGCATGATGAATGCATTTTCAGAGGGACTTGTCCTGGCTGACAAAAGTGGACTGAGCCAGCAATCACTTCTTGACGTACTGGTGAGAAAGTTGTCATCTTAAGAAGTTCTGTTGAAAATGGAGCTAACTGTTTATTTGTTTCTCTGCAGGAACTGGGTGGCATTGCTAATCCGATGTTTAAGATGAAAGGACCTGCTATGATCCGGAACAATCACTCACCTGCTTTTCCTCTGAAGCATCAGCAGAAGGATATGAGGTTGGCTCTTGCCCTTGGAGATGAAAATGCAGTATCAATGCCTGTAGCTGCAGCAGCCAATGAGGTTATGCTCACCTCCTCATTTCTTTTTACTGCCTCGTAGTGGAATGTGGACGCAGATACAGATATAAAGATTGGTTATAGGGTCAAACACTTATTGGCTAATAGGTTGTAGCAAGCCAGATTGAAACCTAGAAATCACCGACTCATCCACAAAAATTAATTACGAAACAAAATATGGAACTGATAATGATGTGGACTACCTAAAGAGATTCTTGTATGTGCCACCACACATGAGAGCAAGGTTCAAGACTTGTGTATTGTGTGGGTTGTATATGGTATTTTAGGGGCTGGGTACTTATGTAATAATGTTGTTAATGTCGGGGTTAATTTGAGTTTTTTCGGGAAAATGGTATTTTTGTGATAAAGCAAAATAACCAAGGTTAGAATGGGATTTTTAGGGCTGGTTGACATCCTAGCTTTTCTTGTCTTTTAGTGGGCTGTAAAGTCAACAAGTGGGTCCTACAAAAGGCTGGTTGACAGCTCCTTAGTAGGGAGTTTTTGGTAGGATTTTTTTTAGAAAGTCATAGATTTAAGTAGGTTTAGTTGTTAGGAAAGCTTTAGGGTTCAAGTTTAGGACTTTTTATTTTGGTTCCTTGCTATTTTCTAGTGGTTGTGGGGCTATATATGGGGCTACACGTTTTTGTAATGAGTTAGGCATGAATTAATGAATTAAGTTTTGGGCTTTCATTCCCTTCTCCCCCTTCTCCCATGGTTGGACCAGGTGGACTGCCCTAAGGTATTTCCCTATTCTTCTTATTCCCTTCTTCTTTTCTATCTTCTTTTATCTCTTGCTCTTCTTCTCAGTCGATCATCTTCTTCTTCATTCTCTTTGCTTCTTCTTTCTCCTTCTATATTCTTCATTCTTTCTTCTATTTCTCTCTTATCCCTAGTCTTCTGCTTCCTCTCTTCTTTTCTATCTTGTTCTATTTCTTGTTCTTCTTCTCAGTCTATCATCTTCTTCTTCATTCTCCGTGCTTCTTCTTGCTCACTATACTATCTTCTTCATTCTTTCTTCTATTTCTCTCTAATTTTCCTACGGGAACATCATCAAAGTTGCATATAGAAGCTGCTGAATCCAGAAAATCTGCTACATACTGATGAACACTCCAACACCAGATTCTGTGCAAATCAGTCACCTTAATAATCAGGTAATCTGGGTTTGTTTCGTAAAAAATTTCTCTTCTATCTATTTCTTTTCTAATCCCTTCCACCTTTAAATTATCTCTGATTTCTGTTGAGTTTTTCTTCTAGATTAAACCTTGTTATTGAGGCATTGCCGTTAAAATTGTGGGTTACAATTCTATAGAAATCGCCCCTACCAAATTAGCCCCTTCTTGCTTCTTTTAAGTAGGGTTTTTTTCTCTTCTATCTGCTGCTATTCTAATCCCTCAATCTCCCTTCTAATTCTCCTCTGTTCTGCCAAGTAGTTGATTTATAGAACACAATCTACTTTAGGTTATTCTGTTACAAGTTACATTGCAGACTGTTCTTTTTTTTGTGTTTTATATTCTTTTATTCATCAAAATAACAAAATTACTTGAAATTTTGCATGAAGATCACTTATACACATATCAGACCTCCTGTAAAATTTTATGAATTTCTGATGCGTATGTAGGGTATTTTGGTAATTTTACCAATTTGTTTAGATTTTCCAGAACCCTAAACAGTCTCCTTTTTCTTCTTTTCTTCCTTTGTTTCTCTTCTTCAATACTTTCTAAATTATGTTTTCTAATCCTTAATTCTTCTCCCTAACTATTTTCTAAAGTTAAAATACTTTGGGTGTTTTTATATTCAGTTCTTGGTTTTTATCAAAACAGCAAAAGAAACCTGGGTTTGTAGAGTTTCTTGAAAGTAACTCAAAGAAAAGAACCAAGGAAAATTTCAAGAACTTGAATGCTTATGCTTTAACCACTATAGAACAAGAAAAGAAGATGAGGAAGAAGAGGTACCTGAGTTGCAGTCTCACTACAAAACAGGGGTCCGTGGTCTGTCACCAAGAGATATCAAACCCTAAGAATCTCTCTACTAGGGAAACCAGTCCATGTTTTGGGAGCTCCAGCTGTGAGCAATAAGAGCAATAAAATGTCTATTCGATCAATGAGTAAAATTACAAGAGAGTTCCTCTATATATGGCTGACGTTTCTTTCTAAAAACCAATACAATTGACAAAATCTCAAAAGTACTCCTAAACAATAAAATTAAAGACTTTTATATCCTAGTCTACTTAAAATTGAAATTAATAAAATAAATAACATTTAAACATAAACTAAGACTTAAAATAACATAAAATAAAACTCGAAGATGTCCTCCCAAGTCCCTCCAAAGGCTGCATATGTGTGTGGGCCCCACCGAGGCTCACATGGACTTTGGCATCAATGTCCGCATCAAACTCCCCTTGTTCAAAAACCTCATCAAGTTTTGTAATGAAGAAGGATCAGTAACATTGGGAAGTTGTGCTTGTGTAGCCATATACCCTATCCTCCATAAGGCATGCCTTGATGTGGTCCTTTCGTCTTGGAAGCATCTGGTAGGGGAAAAGCCTTATAAGACTCCTCAGGTACCTCATCTGAAGTCATCACAGGCTCATGAAGTTGTTGACTACCACAAGGGTCTGTGGTTCTGCATAGGACTGGACTTTGTTATCAACTCCTGACTCTTCAAAATCTGGGAGAGCAATGGCACATGTATGTACAAACACGGTTCATCCAACAAGCTCGGATTGTCTGCATTGTTCTGTTTAATATGTTCCACATCAAGAACTTCATTCCCAACGGTAGCTGTAGTCTGGTCATTCTCATTAGGCACCTCTAACTCGACTAAGGATTCAGCTTGAGGCTCCTTGACGCCTTGGGTTCATCCTCAAGTTCTTTCACAAGCTCTTCATCATGCTGTCGAAATTCATCACCAAGTGCTTCTTGCATATTTCCATTGAAGACTGACTGGACCATAAAAGGAAGTTCTTAGGCCTCAAGTCCCCCTTTTCCCATGGTTGAGCTATGTGGACTACCCTAGGGTATATCCCTAGTATTCTACTTTCTCTCTTCTTTTCTATCGTCTTTTATCTCATTCTTCTTCTCAGTCTATCATCTTCTTTTTCATTGTCCTTGCTTCTTGTTGCTCCTTCTACTATCTTCTTCATTCTTTTTTCTATTTCTCTCTTATTTCCCTGCTAGAACATCATCGAAGTTGCATATAGAAGCTGTTGAATCCAGAAAATCTGCTAGATATTGATAAGCCCTCCATGACCAGAGTATGTGCAAATCGGCCACCTTAATAATCAGGTAATCTGGGTTTGTTTTGTCAAATTTTCTCTTCTATCTATTTCTTTTCTAATCCCTTCCACCTTATTGAATTATCTCTTATTTCTGTTGAGTTTTCCTACTGGATTAATCCATGTTATTGAAACATTGCTGCTGAAATTCTGGGTTACAATTCTATATAAAGCACCCTAACCAAATTTGCCCCTTCTTGCTTCTTTTAAGTAGGGGTTTTCTCTTCTATTTGCTGCTATTCTAATCCCTAATATTCCCTTCTAATTCTCCTCAGTTTTGCAAAGTAGTTGATTAAGAGAACACATTCTGTTTTAGGTTATTCTGTTACAAGTAATACTGTAGAGTGTTCTTTCATAAGTTTTATATACTTTTATTTATCTGAATCACTTGAAATTTTGCATGGACACTCCTTATGGGCATATTTAACTACCTGTAAAATTTCATGGACTTACTACACATCTGCAGGTGTATTTTTTTGTAATTTTACCAATCCTCCCAGATTTTCTAGAAAACTAATTAGCCCTTTTCTTCTATTTCTTTCCCTCCTTTCTTGTCTAATCTTTCCTACAATTCTGTGGTTTGATTCTCTCACATTTTCCCTAATCTTCTAATTTTGAGATCATTTGGGTGTTCTTATATTCTGTTATTGGTTTCTTTAATTTTTTCCTTGCTTTCACACCATTATTTTGAGCCTACTACAACAGGATAAGATAGCCCTAGGCTTCCCTACATCAATCTTGGTATCAGTGTTTATCATTCTGCATCAGATAAAGTAATATAGAGTTATAAATATTTACAACTAATTATGTGCAATAAAATGAAAAGCAATGAGAATGTTGAAGTAGGACAAATTTCCATTTTTCAAAATTAGATTATGTAGCATTAAGTCATATCTAAGTTACTGTAAAAGATAAGGATTTTGGATGTTTAATGTTTAAGGTTTGAGTAGTTTATTAAGGCCGGCTCTCAACCTGACGCCACCCTCCTCCTTTATCCGGGC
>JAOXJP010000001.1:20897646-20922759 GCA_025762735.1 Platanus orientalis
TATCTACATTTCTCACACCCATGTGACTTACCTGTTTTTCTTAATTTATTATTATTTTTTCTTTTGTCTATCCTAAAATTGCTATCTTTTATTTATTCTTCATTTCTAATTTCCTTAATTTACATATACAATTTTTTTGCTTATTTCTAATATTAAACTTACCATTTGTTTTCTCTCCCAAAATTCTCTCTCCTATTTAATTTTGCTACAAATTAAAATGTGTTTTTTGTTATTTAAGGGCTTTATATATTCTATTTGGTGATTAAAAATATATATTTTTTCTTTTAAAGAATTTCATTATTATTTTCTTAAAAAATATATTTTTCTTTATTAATTTTTTTCTTAAAATTTTCCTACAATTTTCACTTTCATTTTTTATTTTTCATATTTCACATTTTTAGTTATGTACTTTATTTTATTTTTTTTCTTTTTCATTTATGTTTTTAGTATATCCTTGCCCGTGCTTGCACAAGTTCATTCGCTAGTAAGAACTAAGAAACTAAGAGAAAAGTGGAAAGAGAGATACATCGCAAGGTGAGAGAACCCACGAGTACACTAGTGCTACAACCCACGAGATAGAGAGAGATTAGGGGATCCTAAAAGATGGTGTCAACCTTAGAGAGAGGAGAGAAGGCCAAGGCCAATGGCTTGATTGGGAGACCACCCAATTCAAACATAATTTTTTTTTCAATCTTCAATAAATTTTATTGCATAGTGTGCCTTTAAATAGGTTTATAACCTAAAAAATTTAGAACTTTTTAAATAAAAAAAATATATTCTAAAATACATATAACTTGTTGCCTAAACTTTCTAAAATTTAAAACTTCTTGAGACATACTTTCTAAAATCCTAAATTTGTTAAAACATTAATAACTTGTTGCACATGTTTTCCTAATTCCTTGACTTTCCAAAACAATAAATTTCCTAAAGTCTAAACTACTAAAAATTACGAATTTCTAAAAATACAGTATTCCCGCAACTTTTAACAACCTTTTCGTAATTAAGTTAACTTCCCCAAATCACCTTGGAGTTGTGCAATCTTGGTCTTGTTAAAAAGGTAATTGAATAACCTATCTAATGACACCAAAATCAAGCCAAAAAGTCAAGTTTTAACCATAGAAAAATTGAGTCAAAAGTGAGTAACGGAATTACAACTAAAAAACCAAAAAGCTAAACTACCCATGGAACCATTGGCCTTATTACATTAAAAAGGCTCTTAAAACAGAAAAATTAAAAATAAAAATAAAATCTAAACTACTAGACACATCCATGAAGGACTATCAATGGTCTTCCAATTTCTTCCTCTTGATTACATATGCTCCGGCCTCACTACTAAATCTCAACCCTTGAAAGAAAAGGTGTGGCTTTGACTATTGAAGAAGTGGTCGTGTTTCACTACAGATGACTTGGGCCTTAATATCATAGATACATGGAATAACAATACTATAGCTATCCCATTCATAATAGGGAGAAACTAGCTTGGAACTCCATGTGGTGTTGAGAGAGAGAACATGATGAAAGAGTTGTATTTTGGTTGTGTTGTGACTATTTTCTTGGTATACTAGTCCCCTAAGTTGGTTTGTGTGTTGTGACAATTGGTGATGTAGTTTAGGGTTTCGAGTAGAGAAAGAAGAAGAAGAAAAGAGTAGTAGGAGGAAAATTGGGTTATAATATATCATATGTTCTTGGTATACTAGTCCTCTAAGTTGGTTTGTGTGTGGTGACTATTGGTGATGTAGTTTAGGGTTTCGAGTAGAGAAAGAAGAAGAGTAGGAGGAAAATTGACGAAACATATGAGAATTTCTCTAACTACTTTATTTATATCTGTAGTGTATACACAAATATATAGTATATGAACAATATACCATTACAATACAATCGCTGAAATATTAAAGACAAAACTATCCCTACATATTTGTCCAAAAAAAAACCATACCTCCATGCATATACACATATTCTCTGATACTCAAAACTGAAACTACGTAACCATTTGATCAAGATATTATCAAACTGTTCATTGGTCTTGACAGAAGGAGTACAAATTCTTCAAGATCGTAGATGATCTTTAATGATATTCTGATCTACTTCAACATGTTTAGTTTGATTGTGCTGGACTGGGTTGTGTAATGCTGATAGCCACTATGTTATCACAATATAGGTTCATCAGAGAGAGTTAAGGATGAGAAAGAATTGGAATTCATGAAGCTAGTCCAAGGAAATAGAACTGTGTTACAGTATAAGGCCAAGTTCACTGAATCAGCCCATTTCACTCCCCACATAGCAGTTGATGACACTCAGAAAGCTAAGAATTTTCAACATGGATTGTGACTGAGCATTAGAACTTGAACGTCCGTGTTGTGATTGAGAACATTTTCCAAAGTGGTTGAGACAACAAAGGTAGTTTGAGAGGGAATGTGAAGTCTATCATCAAATCAGAAAATAAGGTGCAATATCTTCTCTTTTTTCGAGACGTAAATATGTGATTTATTAAAGAAAACAAGATAGCAAAAGTACAATGAGGTAGGATCACCAGGAAGGTGATACAAAGCATGAAAAGCAATCCCAAGATAAAGAGGGATGCAATGGCGTGTCCAAAATGTAGGAAGTTGCACAAGGGTGTCTACTATTGTGAATATGGGGCATGCTTCAAGTGTGGCCTGGTGGGCCATCAAATCAAGGATCCCCTGGCTTTTAAGAATGAATAAGCGATTAAGCCCTTGGATGGGAAGCAGATGCCGAAAGTCCAGGGGTGTGCTTATGCCCTGACCTCAATTGTGTCAAGGACCATTCCTCGGTTTTACCACACTGCTAGAGTTTTGATTGATCCTAGATCTATGCACTCTTTTGTGACTGACACTTGTGTGAAATATGCTAATTTCATAACTGAAACACAAGCCTTTGAATTAACTGTATCCACCCCTCATAGAAAACATGATAGCAAAATTAGTGTGTAAGTCGTGCATCATTAAGATAGAGGTTAATGAATTAGTGGCTAACCTAATCATGTTGATGATGGAAGACTTTGGCGTGATTCTAGGCATGGAGTAGTTGGCTGCTTACCATGCCACTATGGATTGTTACAAGAAAGAAGTGGCATTCAGTATTCTGAAGCAACCGAAGTTTGAATTCTGAGGAATACAGGAGAACTTGTTTCCAAGCATGATTTCCACCATCCAGGTAGACACATTGCTTCAGAGAGGTTGGCAAGGGTATCTAGCATATGTGATATATACCCATAAAGAAGGAATTAAGGTCGAAGATATCCTAATCATTAGAGAATTTTTTGATATGTTTCCAGAGGATCAACTAGGTCTACCACCCGACAGGGAGATCGAGTTCACCAACGATCTAATCAAGGGCATCAAGCCTATCTCTACGGCCCCATATCATATGGCAGCAGCAAAGTTGAAGAAGCATAGTGCATAGCTTCAAGAGTTGTTGGTTAAGGGATTTTTCCGTCCAAGTGTTGCATCTTGGGACACACCTGTGTTCATAGAGAAGGATGGATCCATGAGGTAGGTTGTGCATTGACTACAGACAGTTGAACACAGTGATAGTGAAAAACAAGTACCCTTTACCTAGAATTGATGACATATTCGATCAGTTGAATGGGTCCATGAGGTTTGTAGCCTTTTCACTAAAAATGTTTAATTGGAATTTTATATCTTAATGCACAAGGCCACAATTTTGGCATAGAGCCACAGCCCTTCCTGTCAATCCCCTAGACAAAAGGCTCAACCTAAAGAAAAGTTGTGGCAGTGATGAAATCAATTTAGGCTATGCTACAGGGTTATTGACCCTGTGCAAAAATATTTTGATTGGAACCATTTATCTCAACCAATCAGATAAAATGAGACTCTACAGCCTTGATTGTAGTCCCTATGCACCAAAATTAAAGATCCCAATCTGATAAATTTTTAAAATGACTATCCTGTTGAGACTCAGTCTATCCTATCAATTCCAATGCATGAGGTTCCAATCAAAAAGTTACATACCTAGATCTGCAACCTGATTATATTTTCCAATCCAATCCATCACCAAGGGAATCTTTATCTCAGGGATGTAGACAATGGACCAAGGTTTGAGTACTGCATGAGTTTTATTTGTTAATTCATTGTAGATTGCATTTGACCAACAATGAGTACTTTTGCACCTTAAACTTGTCATTCTTGTTATGCATGCTAGCCTTTTATGATATTTTGAGTATTAAGTGTGCATCATGCCAATTTTAATATTTCCTGAAGTTTAATAGAAACATTCCATATTTTTCTTCATATTTCTCTCAAACCAGTATGCCATCTCAAATTTCTAGCAAAATTTCAACCAAAATTCCCTACAAAATCAAATTTGTGAACCTTTCTTGTAACATAAAACATAAACTAGAACCTTTACTATATATCTAACATATTTATAGAATCTTACTAAGCTCAAACAATGGAGTGACATCATGAAATCTAGAAGCTAATAGCATCCATACTAAATATGAAAATTTCCTCATCTCTATCCTCAGAAAATTTCAAGATATCAGCTTTGTTAAGTTCCCTTCTAGTTGAGATGCCATAATCCATGGAAGAAATTTCTGAAAGAGTTTTTGTGCTATGAATACTAAAGTGCCAGCCAACAAATTGGCATCCTTGAATAGCAGCCACAGACGCCATAATCCATGGCAGATATTTCTGAAAGAGTTTGTGTAGTTTTTTGTGAATGCTAAAGTGGCAGCCAACAAATTAGCATGTCCTTGAATAGCAGCCACTTAGTAAATTAGAACTCCAATTTCATTTTTCATGTATATCATCTTTAACTATGACAAATATAAACATGTAAATTTCCAGCAAATTGGTTTTCATGGATATACCTGTACAATGCCAGAGTCACACAGGTTCTTTAGTGCCATTAGATATTTAGTCTCCCCAAGGCGATCTAAATAACGTCTGCAGAAGGCCAATGTCGAGAAGTTCTTGTTGATCGTTGCAAGCAGTTGTTTTGCTCTGGGCAACCTTAATGGAATGTGGCCAACTTCAAAATTTTTCATGTAATGGCTACACTCCAAATCTTCTCTAACATACCCTTTCCCTGTACATCAACACACATAAAGCACAATGAAATTATTGAAGTCATGATCTGCAGAGCTAATGAGGCTACGTGCAGAGTCTTTAAATCAGGGATACACTGAGGGCCTTGTCTTCTAGTGTAGTTTGTTTTCTTTGAAAGTTTGAGCTTCCCATGGTCCCTCTTTGGGCTCAGAGCTTTTATTGTACTGTAGACCCTTTTAGCCTTGTTTCCTTTCCTTCAAATATACAATTATAGTTATTCATCAAAAGTCATGGTCCACATTCACTGACAACGCTCCACTAGTCCTACGATTTTCCAACAGCAGTATAATGGTAGAGAATCACAGACCTTGACAAAACATTTTTAAGTAACACCTATAATTATAGATAAAACCATAGTTGTAGAGAATCTTGGTACAAGGTGGGAAGCTCATTTGGAAAAGCTAATTCAATTCTTCTTCCTCAAGTAGTGGAAAACACGCTTCCCACGTTTGGGAAGCAAGGTAAAGCGATTGAGAAAGCAAGTAGAAATGCCTGGTGAATCAACTAGGAAGTGAACCAAGACACCATATTATATTTTATTTAATGTAAACTTACTGCTACTGGTATTGAATAAAAAAAAAATTTCTATGAGATTTAGTATTGATTTTGTTGCAAAAGATGTACTATTGATTTTATTGTTTATATCATTTTATTTCAATCCAATAGAAAAGGAAATCCGAAGGTTTTTATACAAGATCTTCTACAGTTTAACACTAAGAATCCTGGTTATCTACAAAAAATCTTATGTAAGGTAAAATCTAAGGTATGGTTGGCCATACTAATAACAAAAATGTTTTGCATTTTGATTTATATGTCATGATTCGTTGTTATCTGCATAGTATAGTTTTTAGCTTTGTTTATTACTTTATTGAGTTTACTCAATTTATTGTGTAATAGTTGTACTTAATGATTGTAACTTATTGTTATTTACTTCCTATTAGTTTTCACTTATTCACTTATTAGTTCATTTCTTTTCCTAATCATTTCATATTTTTTCCAATGGTTAGAAGTTACTTCCAAATTGCACTTTACTCACTTTTCAATCACTTCCTAACCGTTTCCTACTCGCTCTCTAGACAGTTTTTAATGGTTTCTTGCTTCTCGTTTCCCAAGGCTTTATTGAGCCTCACATCCTGCTTTTGAATTGCTTCTTGCTTTTGCTTCTCACTATGGTAACTATGGCTAAAACAACCATAATACCATTATTATCAGACCTCTAAAATGTTTTTATTTTAGTAACATTCGATCATGCTTTGTCAAATAAACTATAATATATCATAT
Source organism: Platanus orientalis (assembly GCA_025762735.1). Lineage (NCBI taxonomy): Eukaryota > Viridiplantae > Streptophyta > Magnoliopsida > Proteales > Platanaceae > Platanus > Platanus orientalis. The sequence goes on from JAOXJP010000001.1 coordinate 20,904,021, forward strand.
TTTATTAATGAAATATAGTAGAAATGGTTGACGAATATGAAAAAAAAGGTTTATACAGCCACTAAAACCATTGTAATGGTCAAAACCAACAGCTTCTTACCTGTAGATGCAAATGTTTCAATCGCAAAAAATTCACCCTCCTCCATCTTTGTCTGCTCTCCTCCTTTAACAATGGGAACAGATTTTCCAGCATGGATCTGATAGCTGCCAATGCTATGTCCATTCAAGTTTCGGATACTTTTGACTGCCAAAAGAACAGACAATGCCTCTTACATACAGACACATCTCCATAAAAAATATTAGATGCAACACATCACATATGAAATTCTATGTTCAGATGTTGTTAAACCTAGCATTAATAAAAGACGAAAGAACAAAAGGAGTTGTGCCAAGTTGGATTTGTTACTCCCCTTTGAGTAACAATAAACCGTTTTAGGTTGTTTGCAGGTGGCACAGCATTTAAATGAAGATGTATAGTACGGAATGCACACAAACTACCACTAGCTGCATTTTGGAGTCTCATGCAACTCCATCGCTTTACAAAAAAGCTAATTCAGCTCAATACAACACACACCAACAAAAAAAAAGGGGGGGGGGTGTAACCTGACACCAAATAACAGAGTATGATGCTTCCTCCAAATAGAGGCTGATAGCAATATACAGCACTAAAAATACAAACCATACACAACAATTAAGAAAAATATGTGTCTTAAATAGGCATAACTACCATACCTTGGAACACCTTTCCATTAATATCAACCTCATATGACTCCATGACCTCTTGGATTGCAGCACCAACATCACAAAGACGCACATCTATTCCAGATTCCTAAACAAGTAAACAGACATCAGACATAAAAGAAATCACCAATAGCAAAAATGTGGCACATTAATTTTAATGGCAGGTGTTTTAAAAACATATTTCTTAACTGAAATAAAAAAAGTTTGGATGCACTTGGGTTGATAATATAGTTGCAAGCGAGGATACAAGGCATTGGGAACAGAAATTATGCTATTACAGAAAATGATTCTGGCAAGATTCCAGGATGTCCCTTAAACATGCCTCTAAAATATGTGTTAGTGAAACATGTGTTACATATTAGAATATTAGTAATATCTCATATAAGGTGTGTACACAATTGGTGTGGAAATTGTGGTTGTAGCAATAAACAGTCAATACATTCCACATACACATCAAATGTCCTTCTTGGTAATCATATAGCTGCTCATGAAAAATTGAATACATGAATGAATCAATAGCTAGAGTAAATAAGTCGAAAATTTATAAGCTGAGATAGCAAGACAAGAAAAAAATATCACAAGTATGTGTTAAGGAAAAATATGCCTTGGCTAGAATCTTTTTCTATTTAAAATTACAACTTTTTATGGAGGAAAAGTTTGGAATGAGGTCGATCCCCTACTAATATTCAAAAGTAGAAAGATAAATATAAGAGTGTATAATTACACTAGCTATCACCTCTACCATGGTTCTAGAAAGATCAATGGGAAAACTGATGCAAATCAAGTATTAAGCATAAAAATCAGAAGTTTTTGTAGTATGGCAAGTGTTTGAAGAAGAGAAGTAAGAGACCAAAGACCAAAGGTTAAATAAGAATTGCAATTGCAGTAACTGCTAAAAGCCAATAGCTGATCATCTGTTCTCTTATTTTCAGCTGTCTGAAGATGGTACACTATCATCTATGAGAAGATCAAGGTGTCAAATTTTGGTTAAAGAGTAAGTTTCAATCCCCCTGGAAAAAGATGCTTCTTAAAGACTGAAACGTTGTAAAAACATTGAAAAATCACGGAAGTCATGGAAACATTGGAGTATTTGGATGAAACTTCAGCAAATGATAGATTAAGCACCATTATACACCCAGAAATTATTACATAAGCAAAACAATCATCAATAATGGTTGTTGGAAACCAATACCCTTATAAAAAACAATGTTAGGCATGTTTGGAGCATGAAGGTTTGAAAATGATAAAATAAAAATAATAAAAATAAATGAAATTCAACAACAACAACAACAAAAACACACAATAAAACCTTACATCCCATATAAAAATGATAAAGAAAAATCCAAACCAAGAAAATTATAAATCTATAACTTCCATGGAAACATCAACAGGAAGTTAAAGAAGCTGTGGAAACATAATGGAGATGAAAATCTTACATGAAACATCAAAAAATATTAGATTAAGCTCAACACACACCTATGAATCATACCATAAGCAAGAAAACCATCAATGCTGGTTGTTGGAAACCGATACCCTACTGATATACGTTGTTGTGCATGTTTGGAACACTAAGTGTTGAGAAATGATTAAAAAGACTATATAATAAGGTTATACATCCACATAAAGTTAGGAAATGAAAAAGAAACATCAATGCCACAAATTTATAACACATAACAATAATATCATATATAGTATAAAAAAAATGGTCACATATGCCTTTACAAAGGTACAAGTACAATGGATATCACTCACTCTCCATTAGAAAAGGTCATTACCCAGTGTTGGTCCCATAATTAAATACCATCAGATCTATAAAATAGCTGAATAAGATAGAGAAGAAAAAAGAAGAATGAACCAATAGAAAAAGAATAGAGAGAGAGAGAAAACAAAAAAGAGGAGAAAATTGAGAGAGATGAAAGAGGGAGAGAGAGGAGTTCTCGTTAGCCACTAATGACGCCTCATCCTCTATGTATATTATAATATATAATGCAGTGACCAAAATGCCCTGCAACCCTTTACATCAACACGTTAACACCCCCCTCAAGCTGGAGCATGTAAATCAATCATGCCCAACTTATTACATAAGTAAATATTAATTGAGATTTTCCCAATGCTTTAGTAAACAGATCCCCCAACTGATCTTCAAACTTCACATACAGAGTTTTAACTTGTTTGCTCACCCAAGATTACAAATAAAGTGACAGTCAACTTTTATATACTTGGTCCTCTTATGAAATACTGGACTACTTGCAATGTGAATAGCTGCTTAATTATCACAGTACATCACAAAAGATGATGTAACTATCATTCCCATCTCCTTTAGAAGAGATAGCAACCATAACAACTCACAAGATATAAGAGCCATAGCTTCATACTCAGCTTTAACACTGGATCTAGCTACCACATGTTGATTCTTGTTTTTCCATGTAACTAAATTTCCAGCTACCAATGTACAGTACCCCATTGTTGATCTCCAATCATGAGGACTTCCAACTCAATCTGCATCTGAATAACCAATGACACCCGAACTAGATGATGGGGTGTAAAGAAATCCCTTCCTCGGGCTGCTTTTCAAGTACCTCAATATTCTACACACAGCATCCCAATGTGGTTGATGTGGAGTGTACATATATTGGATCACACCACCAACTGCAAAAGTAATATCAGACCGTGTTACTATTAAATAAATAAGTTATTACCAACATCCTCCTATAACAACCTACATCAGAAAATTTCTCACCATCATCAAGTCCCAACTTTAAATTGGAATCCATGGGTGTATCAACTAGTTTACACCCCAACATGTCAACCTCTTCCACTATATCCATGACATGCTTCCGTTGAGAAATGTAAATGCCCTATTTAGATCTTGCCACCTTTATGCCTAAAAAGTACCAGAGTTGGCCCAGATCCTTAGTCTGAAAAGCTTTCCCCAGATACTTTTTCACGTCAACAATTCCATCAGAGTCGCTCCCAGTAATTATAATGTCATCCACATATACAACTAGATAGATAATCCATGTCTTTTGCTTGCGAACAAATACTAAATGGTCTGAGTAAACCCTTTTAACCCATATGTGAGTAGTATTTGACTAAATTTGGCAAAATAAGCATATGTGGAGATTGCTTAAGGCCATAAATCGCCTTCCTCAGTCTATACACCTTATCACTCTCCCCTTGAGCAACATACCCGAGAGGTTGCTTCATGCAAACTTCTTCCTACAAATCACCATTAAGGAAGGCATTTTTCACATCTAATTAATACAATGGCCAATATAATGAAGAAGCCACAGATATAAGAACCCTAACTGAATTAAGTTGAGCAACTGGAGAGGTCTCAAAAATAAACTACACCAAAAGTTTGAGTATACCCTTTTGCTACTAACCAAGCTTTAAGTCTTTCAATAGTGTCATCCGGATGATACCAAATTGTGTATAAAAAAACGATATCCAACTAACTGCTTTCCTGGAGGAAGAGTGGTCAGCTCACAGGTTCCATTATGGTGAAGAGCAGCCATTTCTGCATCCATGGCTTGTTTCCACCAAGAGAACTGCATTGCCTGTATATGTAACTTTGGTAGGGAAATGGTAGACAATGATAGTGCAAAGGACCGAAATACTAATGAAAAATGAGCAAAGATAACAAAGTTAGAAATTTCATGTACTGCACAAGAACACTTCCCTTTGTGCAGTGCAATAGGTATATTAAGGATGGTGGTAGGAGCCTCAAGAAGAGGAGATGATTCAGTGATTACATAGTGATGCAGACATCGGGTCCAAGCGTGAGTTCCAGGTCTACCAAAGGAGGCACAGGAGAGTGGGACCCACGTTGTGGTTCCACTAGAGTCTTTCTGTTGTTATTTTTATGTTTTACGTCCCTTGTTGGAAGGGAACACATATTGTGAGAGTAGTTTTGTCTTTAACAGTTTATTTGGAGTATTTTTGTTATTTTTGTAGTACAGGGGTATATATGTCATGAGGGATTAGTCATGAGGGGTTTCTTTTGGAGGGTTTCTACTTTTTGTATTTAGACAACCGTGGGGGCCGATTTATTGCTCCACGACTTGGTCTCTCCCTTATGAAATACATATGCAAAATTGGAGTTAGCTTCAAACAGTTCATTTGCTTCTTCCCCCTCCTTTGATTGCAGGTAGAAGACATTTAAAACCCTTGAATGGGATTAGGCCCTCACTTAATTTAACGCTGAAGGTGGAGGCCACTCCCTTCCCTTGGGTTAAAGATTCTTCTTCCATTTCGTTTTCTTCTTCTTAATATTTTTTAGACTTTGTTTTATTGCTGAAATCTGAGGTGTTATACGAGAATCATCACTACATCCACCAGAGCAAGTTTTTGATCAATCTCGCACTTCCCTAGCATTCTTTAAAGTTGGACAATCCACTCTGTGCAACCATACAGTTTCAGCCAATTGATTTGAGAGAGTTCCAGGCTAATTAATCACATCCAGGCGTGAATACATCCCAGAAACAGCCTACACGAGATTGGCTACTAACCGCAGGCCTTTGGAGCTTTGATCAGGTGGTCTTCTCTAGGGTTTTCCTAACCCTTAGGCAATCCTAGAGTGCAGGTCCCACTTCAGATAAATTTCAAAAATAAAAAAAAACACAAGTAGTGATTATACAGACAGGCAGCAGCCTCTTCTGTAGGCTTGAAAATTTTGAAATTTTTGGAAATCCCTAAATTCGGCTTTATGGTCTGGAAAATTGATTGCAACCACTCTTAATAGCATCAAGGAGGTGCTCTACATCAAAATCAGATAATGGTTCTTCAATTTTTGCTCTCTTTCAAAATTCCTAAAAGTATGACTTTTTGGCATGTTACGGCATATGGTCTGGATCTGAGTTTTTTGGCCTAAACAGTTCACCCATAAAATACTATCATTGCCTAAATATATTATTAAACACATCTTTAGGCCTCTTAAACCATTCCTAGAATTATTTAGCTAGTTTTCCTTAATTTTGGCCTAATTTAGGCACTTTTTGAGCCTTGCCTAAATTTTCTCCACAACTAAATTTTTGTATCTTATTGATAATTCGAGCATATCAACTAAGTCTTTAATTGTTACTAATTTTGTAAGCCCTAATTCCTCTATTGCATGTTGAGTTTAATTTAAGAACTACCTGAATTAGCATGTAGACTTACGAGTAGGAATCTTGCTTATTTTTTTTCATTACTTTAATAATTTTATTCCTATCTCATGTGCACACATTCATTGTCCTGTATGCATGCTGCATCACATAGGCTTTAGATCTCCTGTGATATACATATACCTATAGTGGAGCTTCAAAAGGGGCTGGTGCAACTGAAGAAACAGGAACTGGCAAAGGAATATGAACCTATGACTCAATATGATAAAATGATTCATTTGATAAACCAATTAAGATGGCAATGTCAGGATTCTGACCTTTAGAAGAAAAATAAAGAGTATTATCAAAAAATGTAACTTTTTCACTAACAAACAAGCGATGAGATGAAGGGTCATAGCATCTATATCCCTTTGAATCCAAGAATACCCTAGGAAGACACATTTATAGGCTCTAGGAGACAGTTTATCCTAATCAGGATTTAGAGCTTGAACAAAACATGTGCATCCAAAAACATGAGGAATGGTAAACAACTCAGAATTAGAAAAAAGAACTAAATGTGGAGATTTATTTCCCAATACAGATTAAGACATGTGATTCACTAGAAAGCAGGCAATCAGTATGGCATCACCCCCAATAAACTTGTGGTACATGCATGTGAAATAAGAGTCTGACTATATCAAGTGTCGGTTTTTTCTCTCTATCACTCCATTTTGTTGGGGAGTATGAGCATATGAGGTTTGGTGAACAATTTCATTTAAGGTATAGAATTCCAGTAGATCATATTGCATATATTCTTTTGCATTATCAGATCTAAAAGTGAGAATGTAGTAACCAAACTGAACTTCTACTTCCTCATAAAACCTCTTAAAAATAACAAGCACTTCAGAACGTTGTTTAATAAAAAGAGTCAAGTCATACAAGAATAATCATTTACAAAAGTAACAAAATATGAATATTCAAATAAAGATTTATGTCTAACAGAACTTAAATGTTTGAATGAATCAAAGCAAAAGGACTAGCCTTACACTCCATAGCAAACACAAACTCTAAACAAGAAATACATTGTTTTAAATTCTGAAGAGAATAATGCCCCAAACGATTGTGTCACATTAGAGGAGAAGCACTAGAACTAAGAACTATTGCACCACCACCTCCTAGGTCCTCCATCTAGATGGCAAAGCCCATTCGCAACATGTCCTCCGCCTTAAAAAAACACAAAAGAATAGATAAAAAATTACTGAACAGTTTAGGGACTTGGTAAGCTTACTTACAGACAAAAGGCTGAAAGGAAACCTAGCGACATAAAACAGATGAAAGGGAATGTGATGGGGTTAAGTTAGTGTCTCCACAACCACTTATAGTTCTAGTAGAGCCGTCTGCAAGGACTACAGTAGGTGCAGATCCTGATGTAGAGAGTGAGGTCAAATTGGAGGACATACGAGTCATATGTTCTGAGGTTCCTGAGTCTATGACCCATGATGACCTCTGAGTAACAAGACAAGCAGTACTTGAATGTGCAAGAATAATTGGAGCAGAGACTGGCTTTAAATGCATTGGAACAGATTGGTATACTCCTCACAAGATTGAATCACAGAAGTAGATGGGGTACTGAAAGCTTCTTTGCCAGAATAGCTATCCTCAGTCATATTTCCTAGTGATAAGTCACTAGATGTAGTCAAGACATTAGTCCAAGTAGGTTTTCCAAACTTATCTCAGCATTTTTAGAGACATGATTAGTTCTTCCACAATGAATACACTTGCGTGACACATCTAAGCTTCTTCCTCTACCTCAGCCACCACCACTAACACCACGGCCTCTTTATCCATTCATACTACCTCGTCCATGCCAGTTATAGACACAAGTGCTAAGCTTTCACTATGAGATGGTCCAAAAACAAGACATAGTGAAGAAATAGTAGCTCTAAGGACCCTAACATAGACGTTATGAAGAGATGGAACAGTCTCACCTGCAAGTATCTGTCCTCTAGTACCCTAAAAATTAGAGCTCAAACCAAATAAAAACTTGGCCACCTAAAATCCTCCCCCCCCCCCTTGCTGCTTCAGCTGTTTTATATCACCAGTGATGGGTTGATACTTATTTAGCTCCTCTCACATAACACATAAGGTGTTGTGGTACTCACTGACTAACTTATCTCATTCCTGCAACATGAAAATATTCTCGTAAAGTTGATATATTCTATAGACATTTTTGTCCATAGAATACATCTCTTGTAAAGAAATCCATACCTATATAGTAGTATCCAAAAACATCACATTATAACTCATCTATGGTTCCATGCTATTCCACAGCCACGTCATAACTAAGAAATTTTGCACTAGTAATCTACAAATTTACATTATCTAACGGTTGAATAAGTGAATCTTTCTCAGACTTCATTTCATTGCATGAGAATGCCATATAGCCTCTTCTGAAGGTTCAAATTAGGAACTTTAACAACTGAAGATAGATTCCAGCTGTTATCCATGATAAATATGACTGGACCACTCCCAGGTCTAAATCTTGAATACCCAAAACAGCAATCTTTAACAGTATTAATTGCATACTTCACACAAGCATTTCACCGAATACGTTACCTTCAAAGAGGATCCACATCACACGCAAAATCCCGGAGGACAGGCACATTACACACGTAAGCAGGCACTAATATTGCAAATCAGCAATCTCATACAATCATGTAGGCACTAGCACTTCCAATTAATACAGAACATATCTCTTTTTATTGATTTTTTTTTACTTAAGAAATAGATGAATACTTATAGATTTAAGCATTACAACACCATCGCTCCTACCATGAGCGATTGGTGCACAAATAGTGTTATAATTAGTGATGCTCCCACCAAGAGGATCTTCTCTAAACCCAATCTAAACTTTCCAGAAGATTTAAGAGAGAAAAATCTAGATCCAAAGCAGAAAAATTAGATATGACAATTTTTTATCAAACCTGCTCTGATACCATGTCATATCTATAAAATAACTAAATAAAATAGAGAAGAAAGAAGAATGAACCAATAGAGAGCATAGAGAGAGAAGAGAAAATTGAGAGAGATAAAAGAGGGAGAGAGGATGAGTTGTTAACGACACTAATGACGCCTCCTCTATATATATTATAATATATGGTGCAGGGACCAAAATGCCCCTACACCCCTTTACATCAACATGTTAACAAATACACAACCGTCTTAAAGGCATGAAAACATCATAACCAACACCGTCTCAACAGCACAGAGTTATGGACTCATTCATGACCATAATCTCCATCCCTCCCACAGTGTTGATGATGCATCTATTGACAGGGCTGGTCCTCAAAGTAGTAGCAGTATTGTTGCACAACATGGTACAGTATCATGCCTCAATCACGGATGTATTGCTTTTGTTTTAGACGTTGAATCTTAAACCAAAAACATAATCAATTTTTAAAATTGTGCCGAAGAATTAAGGGTTTCCCATGTGTCCAAAGTTTGGTGATAATCCAATGGTTTCAAAGTCAGTTTTAGTCAAAGTTTTAATCTCTAAACATTTTACAATGAAGAAAGAATGCACATAGAATTCTTGGTCCAAAAAAGTAAGTGTAGGGTCTCACTCAGGTCATTTTCAGTTTCTAGAAATTGAATATCCTACCTTTAGGAGGTTAATGTTTCTAACAGTCAATTTTGAGAAATGCAATAGTCAAAGTCTGGGTTCTAGTAATTAATAATTTAATATGGAATAACAACAACCTAAAAATTTCATGTCAAGGGGTTGTTCTTTGGTGGATGCCTTCTCATTCAAAAGAGAAGTATCAATGGTTTGTGCCATTATCTCTTGCAAAACCAACTTATTCCGAAAACCTCTTTGTTGGCTTAAGAGTTGTAGGAAGAGTTGGCATAAACAATTTTAGTTCATTAACCATCTTGACAATCTTCGCATGCATACCATGTTTCAAAACTGAATACAGCATAATGGTAGGCTATTGTTGCTTCCCTCTAAGTTAATAACAGAAGCATCAGTCAAAAATCTATAATATATGTGTCTCTACATCATAAGTAGCTTTCCTTTCATCAATCAATTATTTGCATAGCACCACTTTATTGTCTACCAAGTTCCAATGGAACAATTATGCAACAGGCACCATCAATAAAGCTCCCTTGTTTGAATGAAATAACAAAACCGTTCCAATTAAATCAATAATATAGTTGATCTACAACATCTTGTAAAATAATTCCAACTAAACTTGTAGAATTCAAGTTCTCCTCATACCTCTCACTAATAAGAATTTTGATTGTCTTATTGAAGGGAAAAATAAACCTAACCCTAGTATCTAAAACAATCTTCCAGGCTTTGCTCTAATACCAAACAACATGGTGCTTTGATACCAAATTGATGTAGAGCACAAAATAATAATTATGTTTTCTCTTCAAGAATTATGATAGGTTTGAAGTTTATTTGAGAGGGCCCTAGGAATCGATTATGAAAGAATAGGTACTTTTGAGAAACTAGAGATTAAGAACAATGTAATAAAGAAATCTATAGTAAACTAATGATAACAAAAAAGAAGAATAGAGAAAGAGAAGATACCAACTAGAATCACAACAGTTGTTGTCAATGCAATCACACCTTGGGTTGGAGGCAATAACAATTCCAAGAGTTTATTCAAAATTTCATTTAGCTTTCACTCTAGACTTCTGAAAACGATTCTAACTAAACTTCATAAAAAAAATTAAAAGAAAATCTAATAAAGTTAATTCCCATCACAATGTGACACCCTTCTAATATTTTGGCCATAACTTTTCCAATTCACATCAAACTCACAAGACTGCTCAGTTAAACATTATCTTAATAACCTTTCAAATGACACCAAAACCATGCCAAACATGTAAGTTTTGACAACCCAAAATAAGGCTTAAAGAAAAGCGACAAGAATAAAGCATTCACTTTAATATAAATACATAAAGCCCCACAAACTGACTAACAATAAATTAACACAAATCCCCGTGTTAAAAGTCTTTAGGAACCCATGTTATCTATATCGTTCCTTTTGTGCTTAGAAAATTTGAAGCATTATCATTGGCACTTCTATTTAGAGGGCTTTAGGTCTCCTAGGTTGGCTAGGATAGAAATCAGAGTCCATAGTTAATGCATACCATGAGGAGTTATAAGGGTTATATAAAGGTAAGGAATGGTATTTTTTTTTTTTTTTTAAATAAATAATGACTGATTTTATTGATAAAGAACAAAACAGATACATGAAAGGCAACTTTTAAAACATAGGAAAGATCACTGAGTACATATGATAGGAATAGTAACCCCTTTATATATTGAAGATAACCTTGCACCCCACTGTTCGTTCTGCTGCCTTGGAACATGGTTTGTAATGGAACAACTAATTCTTGAATTTGTTGAATGAAAATCGGTCTTTTGGCCTTTTGTGATGCTAGAATTAGCACTTGGTAGGAGGTTCACCCTTGGTTTCCCTCAAAGGAACCATGGTTTTGGAGGGTGACAGGATTGCTTTTTTAACTATCCTTCAGGCCACACATCTGTAACAGTTTCAAAGAAAAGAAAAGAAACTCATTCATCTATCCAGTATGACACAATAATCACAGCCTTGACTCATGCGTATCATCTCATGGGTCTAATAAGCGGTCCAAACAGTGACCACTACCATAAGGTCTCACTCAATCACCACAAAAACATCCAAATTTTCCACCTCATAAGAGGTGATAGATGGGCCCTTTAGATGGTCTAAACCAACCACCTGCTGATTCCAACCAGGTTCAAGTTTTAGGAGATGGAGTTTACTTTGTTAACAAGTTAATTAGTTTAGTTTCTACTTTGAGTGTATGTAGGAAATGGTTAGAGATTTTCTTTTATTCTTAATATAGTAAAGATTGGTTGGGAATTTGAAGAAACCACGGGAATTGCTAAATTTTAGGAGAGAATTTCACTAATTTTGTAAGTTACAAAAAATATAAATAGAGGGCAGGATTTCCTAGGCTATTGTGTTGACTTTAGGAATAATGCCTGTAGATGAGTCGATTGAAGGACTTCTTTTCTTTCCTTTTATTTATCCAAAAAAAGGACTTCTTTCCTTTCTTTTAGTCATTAAAAGACTTCGTTCCTTTCTTTCACATTGCCCTGACCAAATGATTCATTAGAGATGAGATCATTGTTTGCTTGCCATCTCATTCTTAATGTACTTGCTTGTGAGTTTTCTCATTAAATTAATCTCAGTCCTTAGTTGATCCAATCAAAAGGCTAATCGTTTCTTGCTCAATGATGAGCAGTCATTAAAATCAACCAACACTGATGCGGACATGGAAGATCAAGTGGGGCCCACATGGGCCTTTGGGGGTCCACATGTGGACAGCCATTGGGGGACCACATTTTCCACATCCCAAGGAGTCTATAGCCGCTCTTAGAATCCTTTAGTAGTAATGTTTTATGTTTTATTTAGGCAATTTTATGTTTTAATGAGTTTAAGACAAAGAAGTCATTTCAATTATTGTTTTGGGGTTTTTCGGTCCATGTTTTATGTTTAAAATCAAGGTTGGTCGACAATTACTAAGGATCCCACATTTTGGGCCAGTTTTGTCTTTTTGAAAGTGGTTTTTAAGAGAGTCTTAATTAGAATCCAATAAATTAGAGTTTCTAATTTTAGAAACTTCTAAGAAGTTGATGTATCGGGGTCTTTAAAAGATGCTGGTCAACATGTACTCGAATTTTTAATGGAGTAAAAGTTTTTTGAAGAAACCCACGGCTGGGTCCTTCCCTTTCACCTGCAACTGGTTGATTTCATCCATGGTGAGACTCCATGGTTGGCTCCTAGGTGAAATTCCTAGGCTGGTAACGTGAGACTCCTTAACCAGGTATCCATTCTTCTTCTTATTCTTTCTTCTTCTTCTTTGTTTCTTTTGTTGTCCTGTCATTAAAGAACCCATCTTACCCCATCAAGAATCTTTCTTTATGTGTTCTTGAAGGCCACACAACTGCAATAGATTTCATAAATCACTCCCTTGCTGTTTCTTGCTAAAGAACCCAAGAATAACCCCATACTAACCATGCGGCAGACCTACACTCATAGCTTTTGCTGTTCTGAAGTGCTGAAAATCAAAATCCAGTTACCCTATGACCTACAACTACATTATGTGGTAAAATTGATGCAGCACAGTGGGAAGATTCCCAAGGCCTCAAATAATTTAAAATAAAGGTGCGGAAGCAAATTAAATCAAGAATTGAATTTAAATTGACAAATAGCTAAGAAATCAGATAATAAAGATTAGGAAAAGAGGTTAGAATGATAAACAACAGAAAGGAGAAAAAAAAAACTCAAAAAGGTACTTCTCTAATTTTGAACTGAAAATCCAATAATTACCAAAATGCCCCTCTGACACATCAAAAAAATCTGAAATTTTTATGGTAATTTCCAACATATTCAAGGGTTCTACAATAAAATTTCATTAAATTCTAACAATAATTAATGGGTTAAATCACAAAATTTCAAAAACTTGGAAGTGCTTCAATTGAAGATTTCAGCACCTGCACATGAAATATGAGAATAGAAGAAGAAGAATGATAGAAAGAAGAATAAGAGAATAGTATAGAAAGAAAAAAAAAAGTTAAAAAGAGACTAAGAGAGAGAAAGAAAAAGAATAGAGATATACCTTCAAGGAGATATGGAGCTTACAGTTGCACCTATGGAAGAAGAGGGAAGCCATGAGTGGCATCAACCCTTGGAGAAGGAGAGATAAACCAGGCCCACGGCCTCCTTAAGAACACCCAATTCAATAAAACTTTAATAATTCTTCACTGTCAAATTATGGAGGGGTGCCTTTAAATAGGCTTACAACCTTAAACAATTAGAAACTTACTAAAATTATAAACTTCCTAAAAATCCTAAACTTACTAACCAAGTTTTCTAAAACATACTTTCCTAGAAATTAAAATGATTAAAAGGTGTGGGAAGTAGGGGCTGTCAACCAGTACATATGTGGGCCCCACACTTTGACTCATTGACCTAAAACATTATTCACTGATACCCCTTTAGTGATTTGATCATAACTTTTCCAAATCACCTTGAATTTGCGCAATCTTGGTCTCGTTAGAAAGGTAACTGAATAACTCATCTAATGACACCAAAATCAATCCAAAAGGATAGGTTTTGACCATAAAAAACTTGGGCTAAAGGTAAGTAACATGATTACTCTCTTAAAAAAAACCAACAAAACGCTACAAAGGAGTCCTCCGGTGGCATGGCTGGTTAAGGATGCAAATACTTTCGTTAAAAAGATTCAAAGCATGTCGGGACCAAAAAATCCTCCGGTTGTGATGGTTTCTCGACAATCTACTAAGCTCGATATAGGCATGGATGACTTAGGCAACGAAGGGGATTGTTCCTTGTAGATTCTAAATTTGTTGAACCTGTCCAATGATTCTTCTCAGGGTTTTGATGGTAAAGGTAAGGGTTCAAGTCCATGGCCTATGGAGGAGGGTTTTGTCTCGAAGATGTATGATACTTCGAAGGCAGTAGGGGAAATGGAGATTGGGTATAAGCAAAAAGGCACTTGTGAGATTTATGGGGAATGTTGTATTCGTGGTGGTGCTGTCCCTAGGATAACAAGTCGGATGCTTGTTTCAACAAAGGGGGAGTTACTGGCCTCTTGAGATGAAATTGACTCCCTTCGGAAGCCACACTCAACTCAACATCAAATGTATGAGGGACATCTATCTGAGTTGTCATATAATCCTCTTGAGTGGGCGCATGGGATTAATTTGGTAAATACTGTGAAGATTTTTGTGTTGAGAGGGGAAGGGGCATCATAGCATGGAGGTCTGGGCGATGCAATGAGGAAGGTGAACTCTGGTTTTTTCTTTAATCATTCACTAGGTCAACATCTCTTAACGTCTACATTCCATTCCTCTATCTTGTTAAATGCTCTGGATTTTTGAAGGGATAATCTATCTTTATGGCCAGATGAGGATTATAATTTTATGCAGGAACATATTCATAGGAAGAAGAATCCAAATGCCTTAAGTGAGGAATCAAATCAGTTGGTGGTACTAGAGGATAATCAATGTGAAGATGGGTTGGCCAATCAGTGTGTTGAGGGGGAGAGTTGTACTGTTTTGGTTGTGGCTCCACTAGCCACTGATGAACCATTAGGGAGTCAGGAAGGGAGGGTTTTGATGGGTATAGGAGATGGTAATGAATAGGTGACTCCAATTAAGGGAGCGGAATATTATGATTCGTTGCTCATTAAGGGGGTTGCTGAGAGAGATGATGGGTGTATTTTTGAAAGGGTGCTTCATAAATTTAAGGAGTTTGGCCCTTTCTTAGGTTTGTTCTTTGAAGGTCTAGAGGAGGAAGTTTTAGAGTTGTTTAATGCCATTGAACAAAGAAGAAGAAACGAGAGTAAGACGGATCAGATGTCGGGTGGAGGTAAGCGGCTCTTGAATGAGCACAAAAAACTGGAGAGTAGTGTGAACTATGATCGTAAGAATGGGGCCTTGAGCCAAGGGGGATCTAGAAGGGAGAAAGGGATTAATATTAAAGGGATTTTATGAATCTATGACTTCTATCTTGGAATGTTAGAGGCTTAGGTAATAGAGATAAGCGAGTGGTGATTGGCAAATGTATCAAGCATAAACATCTGGATATTCTTGTATTGCAGGAAACAAAAAGAAAGACTGCCCGATCAATTTGTGAAAGACATATGGGGTAAGTCTTCAAAGCATTGGGTGGAACTCCCTTCATGGGGGGTGTCAGGAGGAATCCTTGTAATTTGGAACAATGATAGGGTGAAGGTATTGGAATATGAAGTGGGGGCCTTCTCAATATCAATGAGATGTAAGATAGTTGACATGCCAGAGGAATGGATCTTTACGGGAGTGTATGGTCCAATTCTGGCTTGGGAGGTGGAGGTATTTCAAGGGGAATTAGATAATATCAAGGCTCGATGGGATCTACCTTGGTATCTAGGAGGGGAATTCAATTTGATCAGATTTTTGCATGAAAGAAAGGGGGATACTAGTAAAGATTTCCGTATGTCTAAATTTGGGGAGTTCATTGAGAGATGGAATTTAAAGGATATTGCTTTGAAAGGTGCTAAATACACTTGGTCTAATTTTCGGGAATGTCCTTCCCTAAGCAGAATTGATTGATTTCTATTTTGTAATGACTGTGAGGACTTATTTCCCAATAGATCACAGATGGCTCTTCCAAGATCAATTTCAAATCACTATCCTATTATACTTGAATCCAATTTGATACCTACTGGACCCTTTCCTTTTAAGTTTGAGGAGTCTTAGTTTTTGAAGCCTGATTTCATGGATTTAGTTACGTAGGTATGGCTCCGATCCCCGTTTTCAGGGAATGCTAGCCGTAGATTTGCTCACAAGCTTAAGGCTCTCAAATGTCGATTAAAGAGTGGAATAAATCATCTGCGGGATATTTCAATGAGGAATCTAGGAGATGTTTATTGAGAATAAAAGAGTTTGATTCAATGGAAGAAGAGAGGTGTTTATCCCATGAGGAAAGCTTGGAAAGGGAGAATTATCGCAGGGAGTTTTAGATGTTGGCATTTAAAGGAAGAAGTATACTGGAAATCGAGAGCTAGAGTCAAATGGTTGAAGGAAAGTGATCGTAATACAAAGTTATTTCATAAAGTGGCATCCTCGAATAAGTGTTCTAATACGATTCATGGACTTTCGATCAATAGGCAATGGTCCCAAAATCAAGACGAAATTCGAAATGAGATAAATTCATGCTACACTAACTTATTCAAGGAGACCAGTCTCATTAGGCCATTGCTTGAAGGTCTGGAATTTGATACAATTTCCATTGTGGAGAAAAATTGGGTGGAGAGACATTTCTCTGAGAGGAGGTGCTCAACACAATAAAAAGCATGAAGGGTGATAAATCTCCAAGACCTTATGGTTTTTCCATTGCTTTCTTTCAGAGGTGTTGGGATATTATTAAAGGGGATATAATACAAGTGATGGAGGAGTTCTATTACTTGGAGGAGTTTTATGAGCACCTCGATAATACTTTTATCGCCCTAATTCCTAAAAAACAAGGTGCAAAAGCTTTAAAGAATTTCAAGCCTATTAGTCTGTTGAGTAGTGTCTATAAAATCATTGCTAAGATGTTATCACTGAGGCTAAAGATGGTTTTGAAAAATATCACTTCTCCTCCACACGGGGCATTTATAGTGGGTAGGCAAATATTGGATGGGGCTCTGATTGAGAATGAATGTATTGAGGACAAGAGATTATCCGCTAAGAGTGGGGTGATTTGTAAGTTAGACTTGGAGAAGACGTATGATCACTTCAATTGGAGATTTTTGAATTATCTACTCTTAAGAATGGGGTTTGGGGCCAAATGGCATAGCTGGATTTTTATTTTTTTTGTCCGCTCAACCTCTTTTTCTATCTTGGTCAATGAATGTCTTGCGGGATTTTTCAGTGCATTGAAAGGTCTCTGACAGGGGGATCCTTTATCCTCCTTCCTTTTTATCATGGTGTCTGAGGTCTTGAGTAGAATGAGTAAAAAGACAAAGATGAGGTTTATCTCGGAATTTAGAGTGGGGACTGGAGATGTTACCATTTCACATCTTCAGTTTGCTAATGATACTATGATTTTCTGTGATGTGGATGTATGTCAGTTGGGATATCTTAGATGTATTCTTCAATGTTTTGAGGCTGTGTTGGGTTTAAAGATTAATCTAGCAAAGAGTAAGATTTTCCAAATGGGAGGGGATTGTGATATGTAATCTTTGGCATGAATATTGGGTTGTAAAATTAGCCTTCTCGCCTCCTATTTAGGCCTACCATTAGGTGCAAACTTCAAATCCAAAAAGAATTTGGGAGCCTATACTTGATAGAATCTCTTCTAGATTAGATTCGTGGAAAGCTCATTTGTTATCAAAAGGGGGTCGTCTGACTTTGATCAAAGCTACCCTAGCAGCTATACCTAATTACTTTTTATCCCTCCTTATGATTCCATCCTCGGTGGCCATTAGGATGGAGGCTTTGTTTAGAAATTTCAGATGGAATGATACGGTGGAACATCATCGATTTATTTGGTGAAGTGGAGTTCTTGTTGTGGACCATTGGAGTATGGGGGGTTAGGGATTAGAAAGATCCGGGGTCATAATAGGGCCCTATTGGCCAAATGCCTTTGGAGGTTTGGTCAGGAGCAGGAGAGTCTATGGAGGAAGGTTATGGTGGCTAGATTTGGAGTGCATTCTAGATGGGAATCTAGAGAGGGTAGAGGGAGACATGAATGTGGTATATGGAAGTCTATTCTAACAATTAAGTCAGTTTTTTGGGAGTTAATTAGGTTTAAATAGGTGATGGGGATCATACTAGTTTTTGAAAGGACGTGTGGTTGGGTGATGGTCCATTACAGTTGATTTTTCTAAATATTTATAGTTTAGCTTATGATCTTAAAATGATGGTGTCAAATTGTTCCGATTCTTCCTCGAGGGTTTGGGACCCAGGCTTGCAGAGAACCCTGAATGATTGGGAGTTAGAAGAATTGGTGGGTTTGTCGGGTTATCTAGGCAATGTTTGTCCAATTCCGGAGGTCAATGATGAGTGAGTTTGGATTCTTAACAAAAAAAGGTGTTTTACAACTAAATCTTTGTATGTGACTCTCTAATACCACTGATGTTTTGGTTCCTCATAAAAGCATTTAGAAGGCACAAATTCCTTCTAAAGTCTCTTTCTTCATTTGGAATTGTTTCCTGGATAAAATTCTTACCCTCAATTATTTACAAAATAATGGATGAAAATTGACGAATAGATGTGTCTTGTGTAGAACTCTGCCAATGTTTGTATCTTCAGACATTGCCGGTCCCAAGCCCGGATAAAGGAGGAGGGTGGCGTCAGGTTG
>JAOXJP010000001.1:20922859-20936422 GCA_025762735.1 Platanus orientalis
ACCTAAAAATTAAAACTACTTAAAGGTGTGAGAACTAAGGGCTATCAACCAGCACATTAATGAGGCCTACATTTCGACTTATTGACCCAAAAACACTATTCCCATTTTCACAATACCCCATTTGTAATTTGGTCATAACTTTCCCAAATCACCTTGGATTTATGCATTCTTGGTCTCGTTAGAAAGGTAACTGAATAACCCATCTAATGACACCAAAATCAAGCCAAAAATAAAGTTTTGACCTTTGGAAAAGTGGGCTAAACATCAAAAATGGGATTACTCAAAAAACAAATCTCCAAAATTTTGGCACTATTGACTTTATTAAATGGACACAAAAAATAAATGGTACCCCCCTTATAAAACCCTTACTAAACTCACATAACATTCTTGTCTGAATCTAGCTCTCTTGTGGGGCGGCACATACATAAGTCTTGCTTGACTGTCCACATCAAAAATCAGGGCTGTTTTGACTCTATATATATATATATATATCACCTGTGACACCATAATCTCCAGGCCCTTTTTGTTCCAAGTCTGCAAAACTTAAAGCCCAGTTGATTGAAGACCTACAGCAACCTTCTTTTCCTTCTATAATCTGTCCTGAATATACAGTTTGAAAAAACACCTACTTGGGATATTGAGTGGGTATTCCGGCCCCTTTATTGGTCTATTAGTCTGAAACATTAAACCCAGAACCTGTCCTCATTAAAACCCCAAACAGCACCCCTATTTTCTGTTTTTATCAGTCCCTAACCTCCTTATTCCAGCCCTTGTTTCCCCTTTATTTAACCCTTATTGCTGCAGCCTCATGCACTATTGTTCATCCTATTAATCCTGTCCCTAAATTATGTGCCAGCCCTGCTTCCCTTGAGGCCTAACCTGTAAGACCCATAGTGATGTTTCCCAAAGAGCTGCTGGCTATCGAATTGAAACTCTATTCTATAGCTCTTTCCCCTGCTATAAAACCCTGTTATAAACTCTCTTAAACTACTATCTCCCCTCTTATTTAATCCCTGTTTGTGAAGCCCGGATTACTCTAAGATTATTCAGTGTTTTCCCTTGTCATAGCCATAAACGGCAATATCATGAAGACAATAAACCCATTTTTACGTTTCCACATCAAAGTGACCCAGCTTTCTTCCAAAACCCATGCATCCATTTTGCAAAAAGGAAAATGGTGATGCAAGTCTCCGGGTGTTGAAGGAATTAAGGAAAGATTGAGGATAGAAGAGGTTTTGAACCAAGGAGCGAAGAGAAAAAAACCAAGCTGTAGAAACAGGGACTGGGTGCATTAATAATAATATTCCAACCCTTTGGCTCTTTTAAACCCTGCTACAGTCTAAGTTTAAGACCTGCTGTGCTTATATTTTGTGACTGAATTGATCATCTGAAGACTAATATTTCGGTTATCAGGAAATTAGCCACTTGTTGGGATTATCTATAACTCTCAGATAAAGGGATATAACACTATCACTTGCCGTTGTGGGCTTTCATATATTAAATCGTGACTTATAACCGTTTTGGATGTGATTACAGCAGTTCCTATAGAGCCCATTCCCCTATTATCATATTGAGTATCCTTTGATACAGTTTTCCATAAGTGTATAGGTTGCTATGTGGGATTGTTAACTGATTCTTTAAATTAAACATTAGGGCAGAATTGAGTGGTTTGATCCCTGAAGTTCTTTGTTTCTTTACAAGTTGTGTCTGGCATACATCTATCCTTCTATTGTGGGCCCAAATACCCGCAGGATTAACAGCCAACACTAGGCTGTCCTGAATCAAACACTATTTAATGTTATAAGGGCTCATATGGTTGTTTATTTACTTATTTGGCACAACTTGAGTATATCTACAGATGTATTTCCCAAGTAGATCAACCTGACCTACATCAAAGTACAAAACTAACCCGTCAGCAGCCCTATTAGTTTCTCTGCAGACACTATCGAAGACATTATTAAACAACGGAGTCCATTTCCCTTGGAGAAAACATGGGCTGCATGGCCCTATTATAATCTTGTTTAAGAAATACACAGCACTGGAAGACCACCATGAGCCCCACAATGTTAAGCTGTCTCGCTCACTCCAGATATTGAGACCATATTTAAAACCACTAGTAGTTACGAGCAAACTACCGATGGTACCTAAAACAAGAATGCTGAGCAGAAGTTAATAGTGACCATCTTAGCACTGCGCTTTCCAGGATAAGGATCTAGAAATCAGATTTTCCCTTCCATGGATGTGTGCATCAAACAACAAAGCAGCTTCCAAAAATCAAGATCTTTTCCCTATCATGGATGTGTGCATTGATGACTAATAGTTCCCAAGCAGTTCATCACAGTCAAACCCATAGGGACCATCAACCAGGCAACTTCGGAAGCTGATTTGTGCAAAGTGAGTCACTAGCAACTACCTTTCATTCAGCGTGTCAGCATCTGATTATACATCAAAATGAGAGGCAGGAGGTGATGGTGCCTATGAGAACAAATTTGAAATACAAAGCGAGGAAGGTTACCCCTATGAAAGTGGAGAACCAAAGGGATACTACACAAAGTATGCAAGAATCCTAGGAAGAGAGTCAAAGAACAAAAGGAGCCCTCCAACCTGCCAATTCCGAAACAGCTCCAACTTGCTGCAGCCCCGACCCAGGTACACAGCTCTCTAATAGTCTAACCCAGTTAGTTTCCACTCGGGTCATAATTTGATCAAGTCACATTTTACTAAAATAATGCATATAAGAAAACTGAAAATTATAAAGAGACGAAGAGTAAGATTAATGAGGACCCTGATGTCGATTGGGGACTCATATTCAGGGGTGAAAATCCCTTTGGAGGATAAGGGTCCGGGAGATGGGCCAGAGATCGCACAAAACTCCCGAAAGATCCAAATAAACACAACTGAATGCGTGGCTGTCAGCGAACAGCCACACGAGGATCAATGAATATATTGGCCTGGAACTGTTGAGGTGGTGGGAACCCCTCGATAATTCATCTTATGAAGGAGCTGGTATGCTCTAAAAACCCGCAAATGGTATTTATTTCAAAAACAAAAGATTCATTACAATGGGCTCAAAGACGAATAAAGCTTGGCCGTCATTGGGGGAATACAGGAATAGATGCAAATGATAGAGTGGGTGGGACAGTCCTATTTTGGCGATCGTGCTTAGATGTAGAGGTGCTAGAGGTAACCCCTTGGGGTATTGTTACTCAGATCAGAGAAAAAAGAAACCTCCAAAAATGGTATTGTGTCTTTGTATATGGTGAACCAAACCCATCCCTACGTAGACCGGCCTGGGAGGAATGGATTGATAGGATTAGGAGGTATCGCAGGCCCCCTTTGAGCATGGGAGACTAGAATTGTTTATGGGATCTAAAGGATAAAAGGAGTGGATTGTGTCCATCTAGAGCTGAGCTTACTCTCAGATGGTGGATCCTGAATGAAGTCCACCTAAGTGACCTTGGATCTCGAGGCCCACCATTCACATGGACAAATGGACAACATGGTCGTAGCTGTATAAAGGAGAGGCTGGATAGAATGGCAGCCAATGGTCAATGGAGACTAATGTTCCTGGAGGCATTTGTGGGGAACCGGCCTGCATATGGGTCAGATCATCTCCCGATCCTTCTCAAGCTTCATGGATCCAAGCACGGGTTCCAACCTAGGCCTTTCCGATTCGAGTGGCTTTGGACCAACCATGAGGAATGCCAGGAAATCATTCAAAGATGTTGGACTGACAATTTAAATCAGGATAGGAACAATGTCACAGAAGTGCTTGCAAATCTTGCTCCTACCCTTGAATACTGGAATCGCTTTTCTCTTGGGAAAGTCCAAAAGCGAATTTCTGAGCTCTATGCTGATCTAAAGATCCTACTGGGTCATCCTGATACAAAGGAGAAGGGTCAGAAAACAGACAGAATCAAAACAGAAATCGATACTCCGCTAAAGGCTGAAGAAATCCTATGGGGCAAGAAATCAGGAATACAGTGGCTAAAATTTGGAGATCGAAATACCAAATTCTTTCACCTATCTACTGTAATTCGAAGAGGAGGAAACCGGCTTCATAGTATTAAAAATCATGACAGGCATTGGAAATCAGAGTTTGAAAAGATAGACAAAGTGTTGACCAATTACTTCAAGGAGGTTTTTTCAACATCTGATCCTTTGGACTATAACATTCAATCTCAGTGAAGAATATTCACTTCTTATCTGAGGAAGAAATAAGGTGGCTTGACATGGACTTTGCTGCCCAGGAGATCAAAGATGCAGTATTCAGCAAGGGTGCTCTTAAAGCACCAGGGCCAGATGGATACCCTGCTGGGTTCTACCAAAAATATTGGAAAATTGTTGGCCCGAGTGTCACTAAGTATGTTCTGGAAGTGCTACAAGGAAAACATGATATGAAAAGCATCAACCATACCTTCCTGGTGTTAATCCCTAAACAAGCAAAGCCTGAAACCCCAAGCCATTTTAGGCCAATTAGCCTTTGCAATGTCCTATACAAGATAGTGTCGAAGGTCTTAACCAACCGATTAAAAAAAGTCCTGGATAAATTAATATCAGCCCTCCAAGCTGCATTCATTTCAGGTCATTTAATTTCTGACAATATCTTGATGTCCCATAAAATTTTGGATCATATGAAGACTCATCATACCTGGAGCCAATTAATGGCCATTAAGATGGACCTGAGCAAGGCCAATGACAGGGTGGAATGGTCGTATTTAATTCAAATAATGGGACAGATGGGATTTAGTAGGAAGTGGACAAATTTGATTTTCCAATGTGTCTCTATGGCTTCATTTCAGGTCCTGGTTAATGGAACTCCGAGGGAAAAGTTTGGGGCTTCTTGAGGACTGTGATAAGGTGATCCTCTGTTGCCTTACCTTTTTGGTATCTGTGCAGAAGGATTATCCATAGCCTTAAGCCGAGCAGAAGAAAACAAAAAAAATCAAAGAATAAAGGTCCAAAGGCACAGCCCATCCATATCTCACTTATTGTTTGCTGATGACAGCTACATGTTCTATAGGGCAACCTCAGCTGGCAGGCTATAAAGGAGATTATGTGGAATTACCATAATGCATCTGGGCAACTGACCAATTTGAATAAATCAGAGAACCTCTTTTGCAAAAATACTCCTACCTATAGGAAAATGGAGATCTCTAGAATATTAGGGATGAGAGTAGCGGACCAGCCATCCAAGTATCTGGGCTTGTCATCTTCTATAGGAAGGAATAAAATTAAGCTATTTGCATACATTGAAGAAGCAGCCAATTTGAGAATTCAACAATGGAAAGCACATTTTTTAAATCAAGCAGGGAAGGAAATTCTGCTCAAAGCTGTTATTAGAGCATTACCGACCTATTTGATGTCATGCTTTCAATTGCCCTAGCGCATATGTACTTTGATTGACAAATCCCAGAGAAGATTTTGGTGGGGTCAGAAAAACCAGGAAAGGAAGATAAATTGGCTGCAATGGAAAATTCTTTGAAGTCCAAAATCAGAGGGGTGAATGGGATTCAGAAAGCTCCATATGGCTAACCTCGCACTGTTAGCAAAACAAGCCTGGAGGATTATCTCAAATCCAGAATCCCTTTGGGCGAAATTGATGAAATCAATCTATTTCCTGAATCACCAATTCTTGCAGCTTCCCATGGTGAAGGCTGGCTCATGGGGGTGGAGTCTTTGTAGAGGTTGAGACATCCTTCTACAGGGTTGCCTCTGGTTGGTAGGGGATGGGAAGGACATAAATATTTGGGATTCCCCTGGATACGGGATCTCCCATCGTGAAAACTATCCTCAAAGCCTCCTTTAGATAATCAAGTGATTAAAGTGGCTGATATCATAGACCACCAATCTATGGAGTGGGATCTTTCCAAAATCGATGCATATATTGAACCTCATGAAAAACTGGCAATTCTACGGACCCCTCTTAGTCCTCGTGTCCAAAATGATCAGTTTATCAGGATGGGAAATGCAAATGGAATATTTTCAGTTAAATCAGCACACAATATGTTAGCAGCAGGGGATCCTGGTAGTAGTAGAAATGTGATGGGAGGTGTATGGAAGTCAATATGGAACCTTTCAACCCCAAGGAAAGTCCAAAATTTTATATGGAGAGCGTGTCATGAGGTGATAGCGGTCAGTTCCCTGATCCACAGAAGGTCTCTGAATCTCAACCCGTTGTGCCCCCTCTGTATAGAAAAATAGAAGTCTATGATCCACTGTCTGGTGGAGTGCCCGAATGCCATGGCAATTTGGAATAGTGGGCATAAGCTAGTAGCTACCACCCCGATGCGGGCAACGAATTTTGCTGATTGGTTTGCATTTTGTTCTGGTTACAAATGGGGATCAAAGGTGGAAAAAAAAAGGGAAAAATCTTTAAAACATTGCTATTTTACTTTGGCTAATATGGCTGAACAGGAACAATGGAGTTTTTAATAGGACAATTTTTCACCCTTCTCAAGTTATTAAAATCTTCTATATGCTTTGCAGGGATGGGATTGGGGCCTTGACTCATCTGATAAATCTAAGTGTTCCTTTTTGAGCCAGGATGGGTTTTTTGATACTCAAGGATTGCAGGGTGTTATGCAGATGATATATGTTGATGCGGCCTGTCCAGTGGACCACTCCGCTTGTGCTGTTAGCGCAATAGCTCTTAATGCTCAGGGAGAGTGGAAAGGATCAGTGATCAAGAGAGAGGAATGGCTCCCTCCTTTTGCAGCAGAGATGGACGCTATTCTCATGGGATTGAAGCTTGTAGACCAGTTGAAGCTGTGGTTTTTCATTATTTATTCTGATTCGCTCAATGTTGTGCAAACGGTGAATGCGGATTTTGTTCAGTGTCCATGGCAGGTTCAGTATATTTTTGTGGAATGTAAAGCCTTTATGAAAAATATCCCTGGAATCCAGGTCTGTCATATAAACAGAAAGTATAATCGCCAATCCCACGACTTGGCTAGTCGATGACTATAGTCAGTCAACAGGTTGTCCCCGTTGGTTTCTCTAGGGAGAGGCCTCTTCCTCTTCTCCGGTTTGAATGAAATGTTAATTACCAAAAATAAAAAAGTAGAGAATTACTTCTCTTTTAACAACGTAGCAGAAGAATAGAAGGAATCATTGGTGGAAGAAAAAGATGCTGTTTATGGACTCTCACCAACAAAGAATTTCAGACCACCAGTATGAGAGAGTTGACAAATGGATGGGAGCATACTATATGAGTGTTGTAATTAAATAGTTTGCATTGGATTTTTCTTTTTCTTTTTCTTTTTTTGGTTTTTTTTTTTTATTTTTATAGTTTTTTGGGTCCTGCTGGGGCCGAGGATTGGCATCTTTGTACAGCTCTTGTTTATCCTCTTGTAATCTTTAGGGATTTTCTCAACCCTAGTGGTGAAATACACTTTATAACAAATTCAGATGACTTGTGATGACAGCTCAGTATAGGTGGAATGTACACTACCTTAACTCCAGTATTGGTTGCTTCCCGTGAGGCTTCAAGTAGTGGATCAAACATGGGGTTAAATGCCACTGTAAAAGCACAGTCAACTATATGTCCTACAAAATAACAAAAGCAAATGAACATCCAGTTCAGAAAATTAAACAGGTATTGGAGCATCAAATATCTGCCAATAATGAAAACAATAAACATGTACTGATGGGAAATAAACGAAGAACTTCAAAGGCTATTACCGTCAACTTGAGTTCCAAAATCCAACTTCATAACATCATCATACTGAAGCACAGTCTTATCCCCAGAGTTTGGGGTCCAATGTGCAGCAACCCTAGCAATTAAAGAGATGTTTGAATGATGATGCAAGTAAATAAATAGGTAACAAAAATGAGGGCTCTCAAAAGGCAACACAGAAGACGTTACCAGTTTAATGAGCACCCAGTGGGAAATGCAATGCCTGCTTGCAGACCATTCTCTGAAATCAGTTTACGAACCGTATTTTCTAAGGTTTCACACAAGTCAATCATTAACATTCCAGGCTTTAGAATTCCCCTGATATATTTTCGAACCTAATCACAAGTAACAGAACAATAACTTATGTGTATTTAGAACTAGAATTACACAAAGCCAAAAATTTGGCAGCAAATTCTTCTACCCCTTTCAAAAGCAAATGGATTTTATTTCTTGGTGGATAGCAGCAAAAACATATTCTAAAATGTTTGATGTTGCAGAGAACTAAACATTCTTATATTAAAATCACATAACGAACATTCATAACGGTGGATAACCTTCACCAGCATTTACTATTATAACAGTTATAATGGCCATTATCGTGGTGCTACTTTTTCAATATTTATTATTGAAATAAAATTGTGTTAATGTGTACAACAAAAGTAATTTAAATAATGTTAAAACGTAAATAACAGCACACAAAAAAAAGATATAACAGACACTAGAAAGTTAAAACAATTAATACCACCCATTATTTTTACAATTTTATTACTAGTACCACTATAATTCCATTATTAATGTTTATAACAAATTTTCTAAAAGCAAGCTTATATAAGATCAAAAGGCAACCTGACGATGGACTTCTGCTGCTTGGCGAACAGCATTGTAGATGGGTTTCTCAAGGCGCTCCAATTCCCTCTTTTCTTCAGAAGTTGTTCTCCAAAGGTTGCTAATGAATAGTATCAACTTCAGTACCAAGCTCCACAAAAAGAGAGAATTTTTGTAAATAGCAACAGAAACAATACACAAGAATTGGAGAAATTTTGGTAGTAAGTTCAGAAAAATGATCAATAAAATTGTATAAATATCAATATAAACCAAAAAAAAAGCATTCCGATAGTATCCCTTCCATGATATTTCAACGAAAAATAAATATCAATGAGAAGCAAATTTAAAATCAGAATCTATAAATTGCTTGTGTAGCGAGAAGCACATGCAATGCACTCAATAAGAAGAAATGTTTTTTGCCCTTATCGCTAAGGAAAATTTTGGTAGTGGCACAGTAAATAATGAATATATTTATTATCATAGTGACAGCGAATTTTATATTATTTTTATTTTTTGATTGGTAACCAAAAAAAAGATCTTGTCAATGTGTATCAGAAGAAGCCAGTACAGGTATAAGGCAAAAAAATGATTCCAACTGAATCTTGCTTTCTACAAGAAGATCCGCAACAGCATTGTCTAAACAGTATAAAAAATCAACCCCACTATGCAACTGGAAGATGATGCAGAAGCCTAGGTTACTTAATGGAAACAAAGAAAAACACTTTCTGCAACGGGCTAATTCTAGAAGCTATAAGTTTTCTACATTTGTGTAAGCCATTATAGAGTAATATGACCCAATGTTTCCATTTGTATGTAATCAATAATTTGTCATTAATTATTACAATAAGAACCCACTTTTTTTGGGTGAGAAAGGAGCCATTGTTACAGCAGTAACACAGAATAGAAATAATTCTATGATCAACCAATTCTTCAATAAAGTCAGCATCCTTCCTATTAAACTCAACTGACAGAACAAAGGTGAATGTTTACTACCAATTGCAAGGGGGTTTGAACTTTAACTGATAACATATACTTACTCATCTTTGTACTGCTGAATTTCACCCTCAGGGAACTCCCCAGATGGGAAAAATTCGATAACAGGAATAGATGGGGGATCAGTCTGTTCAACAGATTCCTTTTTTTTCCTATAGAAGGCAGAAGATTGATTATCAGTATACTCTTGAAGTGAAGAATCCACATTAAAATATTAACTACATCTAGAAAACATTACTCACTTGCTTTTGCTTTTCTTCTTTTTCTTCTTCGCAGCTTCTGATTGCAATATTTCCAAAAGCATGTATCAGATATACATATGCAGAGTTATCATTCTTCAACAAAATCAGATATTCAAGAAATTTCCATAAAAAGGGTACTGGCTTGGACAACCCCTGGGTTTCATAGTTGGCACACCCATCCTACTCCAAAGACAAAAGTACCCTTATTATACATTTTTTTATTATTAAGGCCTGTCTTTTAATTAGAAGGTGTTCAAACCACTGCTATAATAATAATAATGAAAGTAAACCATATTTTCAGTATCTTCAGATCCAATACATTTAAAATTAATTTTTATAAATAAATAAAAAATCATAATGGAACATTCTTAAAATTCAGTGGGGGAACAGATTCAGTAACACGTACATATCGTGCCAGGGATTATTATAGCTAAACGACCAATAAACATGCAAATTTTTATCTGCTATTATACAAATCAAACAAAAATATATCAGAAAGTAAAAGAGTGACATGCTCTAACCAATTAAGAAAAAAATGACCATTAAATTCCATGGATATCACTTCCCATATCTCTTGTTCTCATTCCACACACTTACATTTTCTTGCTTAAGTAATAAAACGTTAGGATTATTAATAATAATATTATTATTATTATTATTATTATTATTATATATAAGAGCTTGATTACCGAAACCCCAATTTCAACGAAAACTATGGTGAGTCTCAAACTACACCTCATTTTAGTGTAGAATTTTTATATGCATAATGTCAGTGCCTGATCTACACTTGCACAGAGTAGAATTTTTTTCATAATAAATTTCTCCAAAAATTCAAAAAAAAAAAAAATCAAAAAAATCACAAAATCAAACCAAGTGGGCATAAATTGATCTAATTTTTTATATATGGCATTACCCTCCATGCTCTACATTATAGTGCAATTTGGTATATTTTTGCCACAAATTTTTTTTTATAATAAATTAATTAAAAAATACCGAAGCTCCCCGGACCCCGCATTAGCGGGAGCCTCGTGCACTGGGTCACCCTTTTATATTTTTCAAATAAAATAAGAGATTGAAAAAGAAAAAAATCAAAGGCAACTACAATGTAGAGCTGTGCACAGGTTATAACATGTTAAATTTAAATTATATGATAAGTGAAATTAATGATCTTTGGATTATATTTATTAGAGTGGAATCTCTTATTGATCCACAGGACTATAAGCATGCATCAGCAAGCGCACCAAAACTCTAGTGGGAAGAAGATGTTGAATGGAAATTATTGAGGCTTAAACAACAGCTAACCATTGGCAACATGGCTGATTGTCCTAGTTGCCCAATGCAAGTGACAAATGCTATGCAGAAGCTTTTAAAGGATAATATTATACAGAGAAGGGAGAGGAGGCAAAGGGAGGTACAGTTTAGGGAGGTGGTGTTTGAGAGGCCAGCAAGTTTGGGGAGGTACAGTTTAGGGAGGTACAGCCATGGCCCATGAGATTGCATACCCATCTGATTGTAAGACAAAGAAGTAAAGGCTACAATATAGACATGCTATGAATGCAAGTTTGGCAACCCCGTATGAGGTAGAGCAAATATGTTGGGTCATCTCACACGAGGGAGGAGGCAATAGTAGGGGTGGTAGTTCGAGGGGTTGTACACCAAGAAGAAGTCGGATGATCATGTGAGGTCCACTTACGAGTTTTTTTATCTAGGTTTCTTTTCTTTTAAGTTGTAATCCCATAACTTGTTTTTAAACCAAATTTTCCAAGATTAAACTTGCCCCTTTGGCTAAATTTTGGTGTTTTTACAAAGGTTATTCAGCTACCTTTCAAACGATACCAAAATTGTGCAAATCCGAGGTGATTTGAAAAAGTTACGACAAATTACAAAAGAGGTATTAGTATGTGACGGGAATAGAGTTTCTAGAAAGTTCTATTTGATATGTCTTTAAGAAGTTAATAAGTTTATTTAGTTGGGGTAGTTGGTTGGGGTGGTTTTTGCTTTATGAGAAAGCTTTCTTATGTTAAAGGAAAACTATTGGGGTAGAATAGGTCCACCTTTGGTCTTCTTAAGAAGAACAAGAATAAGTTGTGTTCGGAATTACAAAGAATTGATGGACTCTTGGAGGAGGAAGGGAGGTCGGAAGAGCTTATTAGTAAAAGAAGGGGGGGTGCTGGTTGATGTATAGCACATCTTGAAAGCAAAGGAAATGTTCTGACACCAAAAAGCTAAGTGGAAATGGCTTATTAGTAACAGAAGGGAGGTGTTGGTTGATGTGGAGCGCATCTTGAAAGCAAAGGAAATATTCTAACACCAAAAAGCTTAAGTGAAAATGGCTTAAGGAAGGAGACGGGAATACATGTTTTTTCCACAAAATTGCTAATGGGCAAAAGAGAAAAAATACAATTTCTAGTATTATGATGGAAGGGAAAAAGGTCATGAACTTTGAGAATATTGCAAATGCATCCATACCTTTCTATGCCAATTTGTACAAGAAAGACCCCATCAAGTGACCCTACATTGACAACTTATTTGATACAAAAAGTCTAAGCAACATGGTTCTTGAGCTAGAAAAGCCATTTGGTGAAGAGGAAATTAAGGATGTGATCTTAAGGATGGATGGGGTCAAAGTTCCTGGCCCATATGGGTTTACCATGCTTTTCTTTCAAGAATGTTGGAACACCATTAAAGATGATATTATGAAAGAGTCTAGAGCGTTCTTTGAAAGGGGAAGGATGAATAAATCTATGACATTGAATTTCATTGTTTTCATCCCAAAAAAAGAGGTGCCAAGAATCTGGGATAATATTGGCCTATAAGTTTGGTGAATAGTTTATACCAAATCATTGCCTAAGTGCTTTCTTTGCGGTTAAGATAGGTTTTGGGGAATGTGGTGTCTTCCACTCAAAGTGTCTTTATTCAAGGATGATGGATTTTTTATACCATTTTGATTGCAAATGAATGTGAGGACCAAAGAAAAAGAGCAAGGGAACAAGGGGTGGTGTGCAAGCTTGATATGGAGAAAGCTTATGATAGGGTTGACTGTAACTTTCTTTTATGGGTTTTGAGGAAGAAGAATGTTGTCCTAGTCTTCAAGTGGTCCTAGTCTTTAGGAGGTAGTGGAGTCTGTTGAATGTATTTAATAATGTTTACCAAGTCTTCGGTTTGTTATTCTGCATTAACTATTTTTTTTGTACGTTGGGCACTTTCTTAGGACTTAGTGGCTGCACATTCCTATTTCCATGCATAGAACCGTTGGGTATTTGCTCTATATAAAGAGCAGCTGGTTGAAAGGCAAGATGATAGCAATAAAACTTTAGTTCATTGTCTCTTCTCTTATTTGTCTTTCTTACTTTATTAAATTTATATCAGTGGTATCAAAGCCAGGTTGGTGAGTGAGAAGAGTGAGTTGAAAGAGTTAAATAAAAAAAAAGTGAGGTTGAGAGAGCCATTACGAGAGAAAAGAAAAATAGAGAGAGAAAAAGCCGTAGCTTTTTTTCCAGTTCTTAGTACTGCAGCAGCAATTACTCATGGCTTCTGACAATTTTGTACAACCTGCTATCTCCCGTCTAGATGGTCACTACGATCATTGGAGCATGCTAATGGAGAATTTCTTGAGGTCTAAGGAGTATTGGCAAGTCGTCTCCGATGGAATAGCAAAACCAGCAGCTAGCACGACAATGACGGATGCACAGAGAATGGAGATAGAAGGGCAGCAGTTGAAGGATCTCAAGGCAAAGAATTATCTTTTCCAAGCTATCGATCATTCAATCTTGGAAACCATTCTTTGTAAGGACACCTCCAAGCAGATTTGGGATTCCATGAAGA
>JAOXJP010000001.1:20936522-20949884 GCA_025762735.1 Platanus orientalis
TGTACGCAGCCTTACCCCCATTTCTGGAGAGGCTGTTTCCGTGACTTGAACCTGCGCCACCAGGGACGCTAACGGTACGCCTTACCGTTGGGCCAAGCCGCCCTTTCCAATAAGGAGAATGCCCTCCAATAAGGATCAAAAATTATTTTTCACCTCTATCCACCCCCTTAACCTCCTTAGCTCCTCCTCTTTTAATTGATGTTGTTGCCTCTTGACGCACGCAATGGTTTGAATTTGAATTCGAATTGGTACCATACTTCTGCCTCCATATCACACATTCTTGCATCTTTTCCTTTATCCTGTAGTGGACTGTTTAGAGCGTTTGAAAGGTTCGCTAGCAGTGAGTCTTCTTGTTCAATTTTTGGTTGGATTTGAACTAAGAACTCCTTTCCATGATCAAAAACAAAAATGATTCATAGAATCTATCTCAAATTGCACATGCAAATCAAAATTCTAGCCACCTTGAACTAGTCTTTGGCAACCTCTGACCGATCCCATTTCACAAAACCACCACATAAACCTCCAATTATCCCAAAAAAACCTTTAGATCAAGGGTGATACGGCAATCCCACGGCGAAGACCCTCCAGCTCCCCATACCCACAACAATTTACCTCCAATGACCACTTAATTATTGAAAGACCCTTCTTGTCATTCCCCTTGTGACCAAGGTTCAAAATGTCTCCGTCAATGGAAATGTTAGTCAGGCCAAAATAAGACATATATCAGAAATGTCGAAAATATCGGAAAGAAATATTGTAAAAATCATGAAATCTTAAGAAGCATATTTTAATTTAACTACCTATGCAGAAGAGAACAAATAAATTCATTAGCAATGATAGCTAATTTTAATACACTTATATTTTAATATTCTTTAAAAGTACACATGTATATATAACGGTGGGCAAACATATTATAATTTAACCGTATAAACATAAGGGAACAAGTGGATTCCCTTTCTTTTCTTCTTGCTTCTCCTCTCCTTCCTTTAACTTTTTTTGGAATTTATGGTTTTTCATATAATTTTTTATCATAACAATACAATGTCGATATTAGGCAATAATACACTACGAAAGGAGAATATTCACTCGACACGTCAACATTGTACATCATGTCAACCAAAAAAATGAATTTTTATAATGTACTTAATGTTTTGTGAAGGTATATGAATATGCCATGTCGGTCCTAGTAGACATGGATATATGTCGGGAGACATAAGACATTTCGAGACATTTGATACCATACTCATGACTATCAACACCGCCTCCTCTATTGAGTGCAAGAATACCAAAGCCTTGTAATCATCAATACATCTAATGAGAGGAGGAGCCCCCAACGAAAGAACATCCAACATGAATTTTCTGCAAAACTCACAACCGATCTCAGAATCAAACCAATGCGCCACCACTATCCTTTCCCAGATGCTATTTTCAATCCCCCCCCCCTTTAAATTTTGATGGCCATGCATCCTCCCTGGGAGATAATCTCACCTCCTATACCAAAGCGGCTAATTTGATCTCTCAATGAGGGACCAAAATCAGTATCCCTCATTCCATGTTTCTGAAGTCTGGCATGCCATGGAGGACCCTTATGCCTATAGGCAACTACCTCCTTCACCCGAAATCCCCCTCCGCCATTCCACTCCGAAAGGAGGGAGACAATTGATCTCTTTAAGTTCTCTCATCCATATCCATTCTTTCCTTCAGGGACTACAATTGAGCAAGCCTTACCTTCTTCATTTATTAATGAAATCGTGATATATATGCCTCTCGTATTCTCCTTACTCATAACCATCAGAACATTTCTTCCCCCCCCATCTGGTCCGGGCAAAACGAAGCCTCTGATTACATGACCTAGCCTCCTCCAAGCAATCTGCAATCCAAGAGGCATTCTGGCTCCTAACAATCAAGATATGATAGAACCCTCGACCTCTTTCCACAAACCTAATGCACATGTCATTGTTCCGCCAATCTTACTCCACGTCAAAAGTTTGGGATTCAATTGCTACAGTTTTGCGTCTTCTCCCATTGTCTCAATAAGGGGACGATTTTTAGTTTTCAATTCCTAATCCCACCTCTTGCTTCACTATCCTACTTTCGAATTTTGGACGACAATTATATCAGATTTTGACATGCAATGGATGGTTCCTGAAGATTTTTACAGCCTACTCAGTGATGGAAAACTAGAGCCCTAAGCGTGAGAGGGAGGCAATTGAGCAAGCCAAATCGTAGATGCAAACAAATCTCAGATTTTTATTCAAAATAACATGATCAAAATAAAGTGGCTGTATGTAGCCCACGACTAGCCTTAGTTCCCCTTACAAAACTTTCCAAATTTAGAAACATTAAACTTCTAATAGAAAAAAAGAAACTCCCGATTACAAATAAACTCCAAATCATAAACTATTTCAACTAAGGACCTCTAATCTAAATAATAATGTTGCAACACTTAATCCTAACTAAAGATATAAAATAACAAAACAAATAAAAGGCACATGCTGCCCCAAAATTGGTCCACACAACCACACACATAAAATAGCACTAAAAGTGCTCTAAATCAGCTCCAGCGATGGCCTATGTGTCCTCCAAGTCTCTACTTGATCCAAAGAGTGAGAGGTCCTCTCCTCCTATGTTGGTATGTCCTAAGGTTCCCACATGGCAAGATGTCCTCATCAACATTCAATGAGTAGGAAAAGGTCGTCGATTAAGCATGGTTTTAAATCTCATCCGATCCCAAATAGGATAACCCGATCCAACTCGGGATCGGACGGGACCAGTCCGATCTGGACCTTAGTATCACATTGATAGAACCCCCCCCCCCCGACCCCCATAAGAAAAGGGATCCAAACATGACTAGATCAAGCTTCACCAACCCATCAGCTAGAACAACAAATCAGGTATAATATTTTTTTGTCTTCAGTTATATAAATTATAGAGTAAAATTTTTATGCATAATATGTAATCATATTGGATGTTTGATTAAGCAAACTGCAATCTTGAACTTATACGATACAAGCCTCGCAACCTTGTTCATACATGTATAATGCACTTAACATACCTACAATTATGTTTTTTCACCTAATTATTTTATAGAAACCTCTACTATTTTTTAAGATTTATTAAGAATTTTTTCATATTTTTAGAAGGGGTATCAATGTCGGACCGAATGATCTACACTTGGATCATCTGGATCGGCTCCGATCCTGGATCAGTTTTGGGCCTAAGAGATCCAGAGGTCACTGATCTAAGTTTTGCAACCATTAGATCAAGTGCTCTCCTTAATACTTTCTAGGCCTTCCATCTGAAACTTGTTTGACAAAGTCTTGACTCCAAGATTCTTGAATGGAAAAGTTTAGTATTTTGTGCTGAGTAACTTTTTATATTATATTGCTGTACAGTAATTGTTTCTTTTTTAATAAAATCATTAGCTTAATTATTGTATATATATATATATATATATTGCTTATCAAATAAGTCAATGGGTAGCAAAAACATAACTAAGCAGAAAGAAAAAAAGGTGATGAAAGCCAATCCTTTTGAGGCTCAAAACTTTAGTAAGTAAGCAATAACAACAGAGGAAGGTGAAATAATTGACAGCAAACAAAAGAGACATCACACAGAAATAAAGATAGCTAAAGGAACACTAAATAAAATAGGGATAGATTTGCAATACTTGATTATTTGCCAAGTCTTTTGGCCCAATTTCAATCCTCAAAGGAACACCCTTCATTTCCCAGTGTGAATACTTCCAACCCGGTGAGTAGTTGTCTCTAAGATCTGCCTCAACGCAAAAACCAGCTTCACTCAAGGTATTCACGGTTGCTGAGCAGGCATCAATGATAGCTTGTGTATCAGCATCTTTGTAAGGCACAGGAATCACAATAACTTGGATAGATGCTACTTTAGGCGGCAGTACCAAGCCTTTGTCATCTCCATGAACCATCACCATCACCCCAATCTGTAGTTGAAAAAATAAAATGACAAAAAAACGCATTAATATAAGGTAGTAACCTAGTACTACTACTTATCTTATTAAAAAAACACCTAGTTCCATCTACAGATCCATCCGATGTGCATGGTGTGCATCAGGTTGGCCATGAAACACTTCTTTTATTGAATAGCAAAATATCCATCAGAAAAGAGATTGAAATTTCCAACACGTACATAAAACATATTGTCAATTCTGAGCTACATATCGCAAAGCCAGTAGCTGAATTCTAATATCATGTGTGTGTGTTTCACTTTCACACAATCAATATAGCTTCAAACTCACTACATGCTGCAGTAGCACAACTCAAGAATAGCAGCAAACAGAAAGAGAAACCTGCTGCATATTAGAGAGAGAGGGGTAGGAGGAAAGGCAGAAGGGATGGAATGCACCTGACATTTGCAAATGGTTTTGCTCATACAGAAAAATGAAATGGTTTAGCAATTGACAAATAGCATGGTTATTATAATGGGCACACAATTAGTACTCTTGAGTTACCGACGTCCCTTTTAATCAGCATCAAAAGAAATTCATTTAAATTAACAGCAAAGAGAAACACAAGATCATGCCAACAAACTCCAGAGAGCCCTTAGGAAGATCAGCAAAAGAGAAACCAAAGTAGATCAAAACATAACAAAATAACACTCACACAAAAAATCAACCAGATATGGCCCCCAGCCCCTCTAAAAAAAGAGAGGACCTCTATGCCCCCTCCCCCCACCAAACCCCTGGATGAAGAATAGGATTCTATAGACCCCTCCCTGCATTATGGTGCTGAAGAGGCCTGAGAGGTTATTTAAGGTGATAGTTGAAGTGGGTCTGTTTGCTGTGTTCCAGAAGTGATGATATTGCCCTTGAGAAAATCTTAAGTATGTCAGACTTCAGCCAATCAGACATTACATGTGAAATGATAAAGACCCTACAGAGCCTCCTGTCTCAGTTAAAGATTCATGATTATAGGCTGGGAGTTAATTTCATGTTGCTAGTAGCAGTCTTTGTAATTCTTGGGCTCAGCTTTGTTTTCTCTGCTGCATTATTTCATTCCACACACATCAGCTGGTTTTTTCTTGAGATTTCGTATAGTGCTGCCTCATTTGTGCTCCATTGGTGTTTCTCTATTGACATGTTCAATCTTATTGCTTGTTGACTGGTGTTGATTTGAGCTGGATTAGGCCGTCAT
This sequence comes from Platanus orientalis, assembly GCA_025762735.1. Classification (NCBI taxonomy): domain Eukaryota; kingdom Viridiplantae; phylum Streptophyta; class Magnoliopsida; order Proteales; family Platanaceae; genus Platanus; species Platanus orientalis. The sequence continues at coordinate 20,941,688 of JAOXJP010000001.1, forward strand.
TTAGTGTTGACCTTCTGTTGCCTGCCATATCTTTCACAGTGTTGCTAATTTGTGGCTTTGGTTGGGGTGTTTCTGCTCCTTAGAAGTGGTGTGTATGCTTTGACTATGTTTCCAAAGCTGTGTGCATTGTGTCAGTTGCCTGGTTGAGTATCTCGTTCTGTGACTGTGTCTGCAAATTGTGGTAGCTTTCTCTCTTGCTGTGAATCTGGTTTTGCAGTGTTGATCATCCCATATTGCTTGTGCTTGTTGGCTCTTTCAGTGTGATTTGCAGTGTTCTTGGTCTTGAATTCTCTCACAAGCATATCTGTCTTCAGTTCCCCATATTTTTCCACAAAATAAATAGCCTCTATACAAAGATTTATGGCACAGTTTTAACATAATAGTGTTCCGTCTACACAATCCAGTACTTCAGTTTCTTCTTATAGTTCTATGCCTTGTCATCCCTAGATCATTGATTCCGGGGCATCTCATCATATGACTGATGTCTAGTCTACTTCCTTCATATCGTGTTTGTTCTGGCAAAGACAAGGTATGTATTGCCGATGACTACTTGTCTTCTGTCGCTGGTACTGGCTGTATTTCACTTTCTTATTCCTTGCCTTTTATCTTTTGTATTTCATGTTCCCAATTTTAAGTTGAACTTGGTTTCTGTTAGTCATATTACTAAAACTTTGAATTGAAGTGTTACCTTTTTTCCTTAATTTGTGTCTTTCAAGACCAGAAGACAGGGAAGACAATTGCTAGAAGCCATGAGGATCAAGGGTGTATCTTTTGGATGGTTGTACTTTAGTTGCCTCTACTGTTCAACAAACATCCCCATCATCCATTCCAGCTTTGCAACCATCTTCACCTACCATTTCTTCCTCTTCCGCCCATGATTAGCTTCTTCGGTGGCATTCTCGTCCTGGCCATATTTCCTTTCCTATATTAAAAAAATTATTTTCAGGCTATGTTCTTCTGTTTCAAATTTCCATTGTCAAACCTACAGGTTGGCCAAGCATTTTCGTTCTTATTTTCCTAGTACAAGTAATAGTACAACTCCATTTTCCCTCGTTCAATCTGATGTGTGGGGGCCAACCCCTGTCACCTCTTCGTTTAGCTTCTATTATTTTGTGACCTTTGTTGATGATTACTCTAGGGCTACTTGAATTTAATTGTTGAAATCCGAGAATGAGATTTTTTCGGCCTTTCAACAATTTCACAACTTGGTTCAAACTCAGTTTGATATTAAACTGAAGGGTTTTCATTCAGATAATGGTGGGGAACATATGTCTCATGCTTTTTCCTCTTACTTCTCTAAACATAGCATATTTCATCAAACTACTTGTCCTAGTACTCCTGAGAAAAATGGAGTCACTGAGAGAAAGAACTGGCATCTTCTTGAGATCACTTGTGCCTTGTTATTCCATATATATGTTCCCAAAGTATTCTTGGCAGATGCCCTTAGACTATTGCTTACTCGATGAATTGTATGACCTCTCACATGCTGGGCTTTAAATGTCCTCTTAAGCTTCTCTCATGTTCATCTCTTGGGTCTTCTCTTCCTCCTAAAGTGTTTGGTTGCATTTACTATGTTCATGTTCCCAAGTCGGACTACTCAAAGTTAGATCCCAAGACTCTTATGCAAAACCCCCAAAGTTTAGTCTCACATCTGGGGCTTATATGCAATTACACACCTCACTCAAAAGATGCGTTTTCAAAAGAGGGCCCCTTTTTGGGATGCCTGAATAGCAAAATTGGGGTGGGAGAGTGCGCCCCCCCCCCCAGTTGGGACACCTAGAACCAGACAATATTCAGTAGGTGTGGATCTGGGTCATCACAAAATGGTATCAGAGCCAATCATTTGCATTGTGTGCACTAAACCTCACACGAGGACATGTGGCTCTTAAGAGGGGTAGATATTGTGGAAGCCCAGCCGAGAGTATTTATGGGGCTTATAAGTGGACACACACACCTCACTGTATTAGACGTGTTTTCAAGAGAAAGCCCCTTGTTGGGACACTTGAATAGGGCGAGAGAGTGGCCCCTCAGTTGGGGTACCCAAAACTAAACAATATCTAGTAGGTGAGGGCCTGGGTCATCACAAAATGGTATCCACATTGCCCAACTGAGAGGATTTCTAGGACTTTTACGTGGACACGCACCTCCCTCTACTGGACACGTTTTCATAATAGAGCCCCTTGTTGGGACGCCTGAATGGCAAAACCGGGGTAGTAGAGTGGCCCCTCAGTTGGTATGCCTAGAACCAGACAATATCCAATAGGTGTGGGCCCAAGTCGTCACATAATGGTATCAAAGCCGATCTGTTGTGCTATGTTAACTAGACCCCACACTAGGACATTTGGCCCTTAAGGGAGGTAGATATTGTAGAAACCCAAAATTTAGTACCAGATCACCAAGCCGAGAGGGTGGATACACACCTCACTCTACTAAACGCGTTTTCAGGAGAGGGCCCCTTGTTGGGACGCCGAAATAGCAAAACTGGGGCGAGAGAGTGGCCCCTCAATTGGAACCATAGTTTTGAAAACTGGACCAGCCATCGAACCGGTAAAGTGGCCGGTTTAGGTCGAACCGGGTCCATCGGTCGGTTTACATGATCTAACCATGGTTCGTTTCAATTGTAGGTAAAATATAACAAAATACCAAAAAGAAAAATAGTTCATAATGCATTAGAAGGCTTATGACCAAGTTTTTAATTTTTAGACATACCAAAAAAAATGTAATAAAACACCAAAAAATAAAAACAATTCATAGAAAGTGGGATTGGAATTTAGAAAGACGGATTTCTATTTTCTTCTTAATTTGCTAAAAAAAATAAAAAAAACAGATTCGTAGAAAAACAAGCCAGTTTTCATTGGTTTCAATCGGTTATATGCGGTTTTTAGCATATTATGGTTTTAAGCTTTTATGGAACCGTTTAGAGTGTTGGTTTCTATTAAATCGGGTCTAATCGTCCGGTTCGATTCACAAAACTATAGGTGTGGGCCTAAGTCATCACAAAATGGTATCAAAGCTCTATGTGGACTAGACCCCACACGAGGTTGTGTGTCCCTTAAGGGGGGTAGATTGTAGAACCCCAAAGTTTAGTCTCACATCGCCCAACCGAGAGGATTTCTAGAGCTTATATGTAGGCACACACATCACTCTACTAGACACATTTCGGACAAAGGCCCCTTGTTAGGACACCTAAATAGCAAAACCTAGGCAGAAGAGTGGCCCCTCAGTTAGGACGCCTAGAACGAGACAATATCCAATAGGTGTGGGCTTGGGTTGTCAAAAATTTATATTCTAGAACCCAAAAGTTTAGTCCCACATCGCCCAACTGAGAGGATTTATGGGGCTTATATGTGGACACACACCTCACTCTACAGACGCGTTTTCAGAAGGGGGCCCTAGTTAGGATGCCTGGATAACAAACTGGGCTGAGAGAGTGGCCCCTTAGTTGGGATGCCCAGAACCAGACAATATCTAGTATGTGTGAGCCCAGGTTATCACATCTTAAGTTTATATTCCTTGGGTATGCTCTGAATAGGAAGGGATACAAATGTTATCATCCCTCTACTCAACAGCACGTTGTTTCCATGGATGTTACATTTCATGAGACTGTCTCCTTATTTATTCCTAGCTAGCCTTATCTTCAGGGGGAGAATAAACATAGAGAAGATGTGTTGGCCATTCCTATTCATGTTCCTTCGTATGTATTTAATGTTGATGGATGTAGTAGCCAGGAGGAGAAGAAACAACAAGTTGTCTACAAAAATATAGGGTCAATGGCAACCACCCAAAAGAAGGCTTGGGTGCAAGATTTCACTAATCTGTTTATTCGAAGGAAGCCTCAAGTTCTTGCCCCTGACTCTCATGTGCCTCTCCAACTTCTTATCATCGAGTTCTCGCTCCTTCTTCAGGAATTGTGATTCCCATCATCCTACCGCTGTTGGAAAGAATATCCGTTCTTGTAGTCAGCATCATATTGTTAACCATTTGTTATTATTCCTTGTTTCTTGAGTTCAAGGCTTTTTCCAATTCTTTGTCCTCTATTTCTATTCCATTAAGTGTAAGTATCACAAGGTCTATCTCAACCTTAATGGATGAGCATTGGAAGAAAAAATGTAGGCCTTAGGGAAGAACAAAACATGGGATGTTGTCGATCTCCCATATGGGAAGGAGCATGTAGGTTGTAGATGGGTGTTCTCCAAGAAATTGCAACCTACTAGCCCAAATTAGTGACCAAGGGTTGTACGCAAACATATGAGATTAATTACTACGAGACCTTTGCCCCTGTAGCAAAGATGAATTACATTCATATCTTGATCTCTGTTGCTACCAATCAGAAATGACCAATGCTATAACTTGAGGTCAAAAATGCCTTCCTACATGGAGATCATGAAGAAGTGTACATGACTTTGCCTCTTCATTTTCAGTATTCTTTACGCAAAGGAAAGGTTCGTCGTCTCAAGAAAGCTCTTTACGGCCTCAAGCAGTCTCCAAGAGTATGGTTTAAAAGGATTTATGGTGTTACGCTTAAGAATGGCTATAAGCAATGCCAAGTAAATCATGCCATCTTTGTAAAGCAATAGAAAAGGAAGATAACAACTCTCATTGTCTACGTGGATGATATTGCTATTACAGGTGATGATCAGTGTGAGATCAACAACCTGAAAGGTCTTTTGGGCAAGGAGTTTGAGATTAAAGGACTTGGAGCTTCTCATTTGGGATAGATGTCGCTAGATCCAAGGATAATATCCTCTTATCCTAGCACAAGTATGTGCTAGATCTCCTCCAAACTCTAGGATGTTAGGGTGTATACCTTGTAAGACTCCCATTGAGTCTAACCACCGCTTGCAAGCAGACAAGGGACACTGGCTTATTGACATTTGTCAATATCAGAGATTGGAGGCAAGCTTATTTACTTATTTGCTTAACCTTGACAAAATCTGACATTTCCTATGTTGGTGTTGTTAGTTAGTTCATGCATGCTTCCACAGCGTCACATCATGAGGAAGCATACCGTATTTTGCAATATTTGAAAAAGAGTCCAAGTTAAGGGCTCTTGAATGGCAGGCGGAAGGATCTGAGAGCTAAAACCTTTACAGATGTTGATTGGGCTTATTTGTGAATGATAGGAGGTCTATTTCAGGTTATTGCACCTTTGTTGGAGGTAACCTAATCACTTGATGCAACAAGAAGCAACCTATTATAGCACTATCAAGTGCTGAAGTCGAGTTTAGAGCAATGGCTCACAAGATCTGTGAGATGTTATGAATACGTGGCTTCTAGGGAGAGTTATTATTCGGCTCCCAAGGTCTTATTGTATTTCGACAATAAAGCCGCCATTAGTATTGTTCACATTCTTATTCAGACCAAGCATATTTAAGTTGATAGACATTTTATCAAGGAAAACTTACAAAGTGGGTAGATATGTATCCCCTTTGTGAAGAGTGAAGATCAGTTAGCCAATATCTTCACAAAAGGCCTATGTAGTCCAAGTTTTAGTAGGATTGTTTGCTTGGTATGCATATTATCGACATACCAGCTTGAGGGGGAATTTTGTAGTGTATGGGTATATGGGATCACACATGTAAGGGTACATATGTCTAGTATTGTACGAGGATATTTTTGTAAATACTCACCTCATGTATTCTTGTATTGTATCTCCCTTTATAATAAAGTATGTGAGAAGCTCTACACTCATATATGATTTTTCCCAAAAATATTTTTTCTCCTTCGTCTTCTTTTACCTAGAACCCTACCTACATCAAACACCTAAACTCCCGTATTCCACTTCTTTTTCCCTGCTGAGAATCAGGCTCTCTGTGTAAACTTATAAAACCCTACTATTTCTTTCCAGCCACAAGGAATGGCTGGAACAGCATATTGCTTGTAAAATTACTCTCCATAGATCTTGGCGCTATTTTGAAAGACCTTGAATCCTCCAATCCTACATGTTAACCTGTACTGATCACTCAACAGGTGTGAAATCAAATACCTGCACCTCTTTGTGATATGTGTATGCAGAATACCAAGCAAAAGAAAAAATCCACATTGTATTTTGCCCCCATAAGACTAAAACATATTTGCTTTCTTAAAGAAAAAAATATTCTACTCAAACAAATGAAGCATAGAATTACCGTTCGGGTACTGTATGCCCAAGAATTCTGCCAGACCATAGCCTTTTCTCCCTTCTCATTTTCAAAGTTTATTTCAAACATTTTTGCAAAATTTTGACCCAAACAATGTGAGGTAGCACCTTGTATACCACGACCAGTGTTTGGAATAAATGCCTGACAAACAACAATGGGTAGAGCATAATGTACAAAATAATCCAAACTTTATATTCAGGTAGACCAAAAATTGGCCCTGAATCCTTTTGAATATGACAAGAGTATGAATTATGTGTATTATGTACCTCAACACTAGTTGTGTAAAGCCCACCAGCAAACTTCTCCAGCTCACTCTTTTTCCCTTTTACAACAGGAATCGCCAGGTATTCTTCATATATCCTTCTATAAAGTTCCAAAATTTCAAGAACCTGAAAGCACATACACATAATTACATACAGATACTTACTAACATGAATAAAGACTAGGAGAAATTCTAAATGTCTATATAATTGTTCTAACTAATCCTTCAAAAGAAAAAGAAAAGAATGTCTACAAAAATGAACTAGCAATACAGTTATAATAATGTAACATTGGGAGTATGAAAAAGTATCAACCTTCTATGCACCTTAATTTTGGTTCAGCAGAAAGCTACTAGAATTCCAACAACAATATTATGTGATTTAGAAGTAATTTCTGAATTTAGACCAAAAATTATCAGAATACACATCCATGGCAAAAATTCAAACTTCAGTTCATACTTAGCTTAAGGGCCCCTTTTTTGTGGCAAGTGTCAAAGATCCATGAAAAAATTCTCGCCAAGTTGTTTAGTTGGGTTTCTCATACTCCTCTCTTTCAAGGGTTCAAATTCCACTTTGGGTATTTGATTGGGACTTGATAGATTCTATTTGAATAGATTGGCCCAGGAGGAAGGGGGGGGGGGGGGGAGTTATTGTTTGGGTCTTCGGTTAGTTGCTGTTTTGTTTTGTGAAAGGGGTTGTATTTCTCATGCATCCTTCTCCTTGTTTTTTTCTCCTGCAATAAAATTACTTATCCCACCAAAATAAATGTATTCCATAACTAGGGCAGGAAAAACACCAAAAGAGTATAAAAACCTAAACAGTAGCTGTACAAAGATACAGAAGCATCCCACCCATGAACTCAAAGATCTCAGAAACCAATAAGGAAAAACTATGTAATTACATCATTCAATATAATATGCCCCCACCCCGCTCACAACTATCTCATCCTTTTAGATTGGAATTCCTTGAAAAAAGAATTTACTAATACAAAGCAACCTACACCAATCAGGGGGGACACGATGTCCCCAACAAGGCAATAAGATAAAGCAAATACACAACAGCAACCCACCCCCAACCCTCAACAAGCAATTGCATTCCTCTAATCCCTAACAAGAGCCCCTTTCTCAAGAGCTTCGTATCCCTTACAGCACCAAGCCCAAAAGATGATTTTCCCTTTAGCCCTCTTGTAGGCCTTGAACGACGGTTCCGCATGATCGTCAAACACCCGGTTGTTGCGCTCAAGCCAAAGCAACCAACACACCTGATGCAGTACATGGGAGAGATACCAAAAATTGTTGTAGAGTAATTCCAAGACCCTTGAATTAATTAAAATAAAGGATGCATAAGCTAATAAATCAACAATAGAGTTTAGAAACAAACAAGAAGCCATGAAAATTTAAGAATCAGAAAATAAAATCGCAGAAAGAAGACAAGGAGTTAGAACAGAAAAAAGAAGAGAAAATATATGAAAAGTGCACAAAAGGATATTTTCATAATTTTACAGAGAAATTTTGAAAATTACCAAAATGCCCCTCTAACATCTCATAAAGTCAAAAAAATTATGGTCGTATTTGACGTGTTCCAAGGTTCAGAAAATTTGGGTTGGCTTTGGATCCAAGTGGTATGGTGAATGAGTTTTGATTATGATAGGACCTGTTGGCGTCCTAGATTCAGACGAAATCTTAATGATTGGGAAATGGATGAGATGTGTAGCCTTCTTAGGGTGCTTAATGGTATAAAGCTTAATAATAGTTTGGTGGATGATTGGCATTGGGTTTTGAATAAAAAAGGATTTTT
>JAOXJP010000001.1:20952930-20966432 GCA_025762735.1 Platanus orientalis
TTTTAGTGAGGGGTATGGGGTGGAATATTGAAAAGTCTTAAAATGGGGGTGTTATGAGTATTTTTGGGGGTGCCATTTGTCACTCCCAAGGGAGAGTTTATTGATATAAATGAAAATACTTGTGGCAGTTTTTTACTATAAATATGTGTTACTTCTAGTAGAACAAGAAACTATGTTGTAAAGTTTATGGGCAAATTGTAAATTTCAGTTGGTTTATGATTGTGATACATCTCTTTTTAAAGAAACTTGAATTTTTACAGAAAATCTCTCTTTTGTTTGATTTTGTGTTTCACATTATTTCTTTTATGATCCAATGATAGTTATGGGAAATTCCTCAGCAGATTTGTGAATATTATAATTAGGATTCATGGTATTTTGTTTGTGTGCTTTTGTTTTCTTTGATGAACATGTTATGCAGCATTAGTATAGGAACATCATCATTTAGGTGTTGCCATCCTGTGCCCTGGGTTCACTTGCATGATATTGTTTGGTTATGGTTCACACTTCTGCCTCTGTTTTGTTCTTGGGGCTGGCCCCTTGGTCTCTTCCAAATGGGCTGACCCCTTTAGCCTCTTTATACATTGTTTGTATTTCTCGTCAAGTGACTCATTTTATTCATTATGATAATTGCTATCATTCAGGAGATCCAGTTGGATATTCTAGCAAACGGTGGGTGTTCTAGAATGATTTGATATTGTTGATCCACGAATTTTGCTTCACAAACAGATTGATTAGGCATTATACTTATTGTCTCCTTGTCCCTTATATATCATGATTGCACCAATAATAAATTCTTTCTTCCTTTCTATTTATTCTTGTTTGTACGTTTAAATAGGTAAACAATTTGCTCCTTTAATTAGCGTGCCAGTTTAATTTATCCAGCTCAAAGGCTAGGAAAGTCACATAGCACAAAAGGATGGACACAATTAAAATGCCAAAAGTAGGGACCTTCTTTTTCCCCATTTGTTTGAAATTACATGAAAGCCAAACCATCACTTGAAACCCAAACCATTTTCAAAAGCCCAAACCCAAACCATCTTCTCTCCTTTTGTGAAGAGTAATGATCAACTACATAATAGGAACAAAGTGAAATGGTGATCAAGCATGAGGAGCACTCAATCTGGAAAAAAAAAATTGACAGAGGGTAGTAAACATTGTATCATATAGAAGTGTTTTTTATCAATTGGAACCAATTGATAAAATTGTAATTTGAATAAAACTATACAAGGAAAAAAAAATCTAAGCAATAACGCATGAGGAAAAATATTTTGAAACCTCTGATTCTGCAAATAGATGGCATCATAGTACCTTATTAATAAGAACTGAAACCATTAACTCCCGGTTTAGAAATAATAACATCCTTTTACTTCGCCACATTTTCTTCTTTAATCTCGTTGTCATCATCGTCATCATAAAAATCCAAAGTAAACTGGGACTGAGTATCAAACTTCTACAAGAAACTTATAAATCATGTCATCATCATAAGCGCGAACAACCCCCACAATCAGAACCAAAAGAAGATCAAGATGGTGATTGAGCTAAAGTGTTGCAATCACTCTACTCTTGTGATACTTTGGGTGCCCTTTGCACTTCACCACCGTGTAATTCCCTTAACTCTTTTCATGTAATGCGCACCCGTGGGTCATTAGAAAACTAAATCTCCAATGACCCAATTCGATAGATAAGAATTGAGAAAATGCAAATGTGGTGGGAACAATAACCAAATCAAAGTAATGGTTCTTGATTCCAAATGGATCTTTCCCATGAAGGTAAGAGAGGATAAATTATTGATTTTGTGTTAGCGTTTTAGGTGGTTTCAACGACAGTTTCATGTAGTTTCATATGAAAGGGGGAGAAGAAGGTTGCAGGGTACTTTTGTCTTTCTAAATGTGTCAAGTCCTTTGTGCAACATGTCTATCCCAACCTTTAAGCTAGATAAAATAGATGCTAATAAATTGAGCAAATTATTTGCCATTTGAATACTCCTGATAGGCACTCAAGATTGAAACTTCTAAATTCTAAGATCATTATATGATCAACTCTAACTAATTGAATTTTCCACCAAAGTTAGACATAAATTCTGAATTTCCCTCGACAAAACTATTAGAATACCACTTGCTCAGCTCCATGATAGTATTAATGTGTGGATTTCATTTTATTAGAATTTGATTTGTACCGACAATATTTTTTTAGCGGTTCATTGTGAATATCAATAAGTTCACATTAATCTATATAGTTATGCAGATTTGTCGAGATCATTTGATTAGCTAACCACATACCCAATTTCACACATCATCAAATTCTTCTTAATAAAAAAAATCATATCCAAGCAATAATTGGTGAATGAGGGAAATGAGGGAGTAAATGGACAATAGATAATGATTTCTTAACATTATAACAATAATCTTAAATAAATGATAGACGATGCAACTAACTCCATCAACTGATGTAGCTCAACACTAAACAAATGGAGTGGCAATTCATCAATCTAGACTTCATAGTTAGGCTAGTCACCCCTTGAAGGGGCGCTTCTAGATACAGATGTAGTATCCCAAAATCCCATCACTAGAAAAGACTTTGGAGTATTAAAGAGTTACTAAAGATCTTTTGTAGTGAAATATTATAAAAGGGTCTTTAAGATTTTTTTCTTTACCATTAAATTCTTGCATTTAATTAGATCATACATTACTTTTCATAAATGTAGAGGAAAATAAACTTCTAATCCAAACCATTACCATGCACAACAGAATTTAACTTCTAAATCATTAATATCATAGTGGAATGAAACTAACCATTTAAAAAAAACCCTTTCAATTAACTTCTCATAATCAAGTTTGAAATCAAACTCTCCTAAACATATAAATCCCCAACATGTGTCCATAAACATAAATTGAAATAAACAGTCTGAATATAAAACTAAAAAAAATAACATAAAGTGAGTCCTCTAATCAATCTCCTCTTTAAAATATTATGTCATGTCTCATAGTGCTTCATGGTCTCACCTATTATATAAAATTAATATGGAAAAACAACTTTATGGATGTGAGAGTCCATAGCTTGCATGTAATAACATAAAGACTACAATAGAATATGAGTAAAGACTTAGCCCGAATATTTTCAAAATAAATTTTACTTATTTTACTAAAAACATAACTAAACTGAAAATTCTAATACATGCTAAAAACTCTTTATGTAAATCCATACTTCTTTATGCTATGACTTTATAATCAAAACTTATGTTATTTATCTTTATTCTTATCTTATTCCCTTATAATCAGAAAACTTAATACTTATTACTTATTACACAAAATTCTATCATTCTTATATCAACTTTACTTATGGAACTTCTAAAGTTCAAACATCTCTCCCATCTACCTTTCTTAAATAATAAAATATGATTAGACATTAAGAGAATTTGAAGAAAACTTGCATAATTTATAACTTAAAAATTTATTATCCAACACATAGACGGAAGTAGTGGACTTCCCTATCTGTAAAACCTTGGATGAAGATCTGAGATTGGAACTCTTTCCTCCATGTAGCCTATCCTGAGGGGCAGAGAGCCCTAAACCATGGATAGGCTCGGGAGGGAATGCCATGCCAGACCATGGAAAAGGCATAAGTAGAGTCATAACATAGAAAAAGAGGACATTGGACCCTTGTGAAAATAAAAACATCACCCTATGAAGAAAAACAATCTCGATTAGCAAAGTTAGAAAATGCGTTCATGTTATTATAATGTCTAACCAAGGAGACGATGAGTGCATGAAGAAATCAAAAAGAGACGGGATACGCCAAGTATGAACAAGTAGAGTGTCCATTAGGATGATCCAAAATGAAGAAAAGTAGAGGTATTTATAGCCTCCAAAAGCCTTGCGAGTGTTGGAGTAATAATAACTTAAAATGTAATATAACAAGGCATCTAGCTTCAGAAATGACTAGATAAAGTGGTGTTTTTTAGGAAAACTATTCATCTCTTTGAATCCTAGCCATTGAAAGAACATGGATGAAGGTAGACGAAGAGGAAACATGTGGCTCTAAATAACGGATGTGATGGTTGAAATGATCGAGGCAAGTCAATGGCCAGTTACCCACTTCGTTAACCGAGCAAGATGATTGTGACTATCCCAAAAGGGACTTTTAAGTCATTCCACTATGGCAAAATGTAGTTAGCTTATGAGTGATTAGAATTATTCCATGATCGTAAAAGGCAATATGTAGTGTTAACATGTGGCCGAAGCAAGCATGGTGCGTAATGGGGTGACTACTTGCAAAACAATAAGATAATTAATATTCAAGAGTTAAGTCAAACTTGATAGATACAAAAAGGGACAGAAAATTAAAAGTTAAGGATAAACGAGAGCAAAGCCCACTAATCCATCACACTTAGTTCATAAAAAGAGGCATGCTCTTGGTGCTATTTCAAAATTTCTCCCGGATTGGGGAGTTTTTCAAGCTCGGCATGAATAGTGACCTCTCAAGCATGTAATTGGTCTAGTTCAGCTTGAGTAGCCAAGATCTTTGAACGGAAAAGTATGAAGTTCTATTTCCAGTGCTTGCACTTTACACCGAAGAGAGCTAATGTCGTGCAACAAGGCAGTTGTTTGATGTTGTAGATGATCTTGAGTGTTGTACAGTATGTCTACATTCCCTCGCAACATGTCGACCTCTTTATTCTTCTGTCACCACAACTTGAATTGCTTCATAGCCTTAGGAAAATGAGACAAAAATATCACAAGGGATAATTGTTGATCTGTTGACAAAATACTACGATATCGAAGTGCGAATTTTGCTAAAAAGGCAAAATAAGCACTAAGGTCAAGATCTTGAAGAACCATGTCAACACCCTCTCAAACAAAGACATATCAGATTAACACGTGCTTCATTGAAATGAGCTTGGGTAAGATCAATGATGTCTTAAAAAATAGAGGAATCTGACTTAGCCTCGTCATTCAAGACAAAGTTAGTTTGTTTGACTTGAGACAAGGACTCACAAGGAAATTGTAGAAGCCACAAAGGACCATTGACTTTAGTGGAGAAGTGTTTGTAACTTAAAATATACAGGGAACAATAGATAATGGCCAATATGAAGGGGGCCAAGGCTAATCTGTGTCATTTGGTTAGTGCTATGGTGGTTGGAAAATAATTAGTGAAAATACATTTTGAGGAGTTGCATTAAAGAAACCTACAAATCCAATAAGGATAAAGGGCACATTCCTTATAGAATCCCACAACATCATCAGAAAACCCCATCTCTCCAGTTAGAAAAGTATTGTAAGCAAGGCTCAAAGCAAAAGTAGGATAGTTGAAATATTTCAAGGTAGGTTCTTCAAGATCTAGGTGGATGATTGCTCCATCTGTTAGGAAGTTGAGTAAGTGAACAACATCTACGAGGGTAATGATCATATGCCCATTAGGTAGCTAGAAACAATTATGAATGGGAGGCCAAAATACTAGAAATGCATAAATAAGTGATTGATTGAAGGGGATTTCATATCAAGAAGTTAAAATGGCTTCAATAATACCTAGCTCTTTCCATAGGGTTTTACAGGCAGCTTGCATTCTCGATACCCAATTCAACTAACCACCATTGATCTTATACCAAGAACTAGTGGATATCAGTTTGACCCATTTACCCCAATCGAAGATGCCTCTTTGGAATAGGGGCTAGCTCTGTTCGTCATTAGGAAAATAATGTGGCAAACGAGGATGAGTTTCAGTAAGAAAAGCTAGACCAAGTGCGGACTCAAGCAAATTATTAGAAGAAGAATAAGAAGACCCATCCACAATGGGGAGGTTCATGAAAGTCGACTTAATAGGTTTCCTATCTCCTTGCTTTCTTTGATCAGTTAGCGAACTACATCAATCAAATCTTCTTGTGCTCCAGTGATAGAAGGGATTAGTAGTGCCAGGACTTGGAGAAGGAGTCGAAGAAGAATCTTCTTATGTGTCATCAACATCGATGGGAGAAGTTTGCTTTATTTGAGCTATCTAGACAAAACTAAAGAGATGACTTGAGTAAGGGGTCGAAGACTAGAGAAGGAAAACGAAAAATTTCAAATTCAAATGACCAGGAAATGAGCAAAATAGGGTTTCTTAAAAAGAGTGAAGAAACCTTTGGCCATTTGATGTTATGAAAAACATGCGTCTGGTTAAGATTTAAACTAGACACGTGCAGGGGGCATTTGTTTACCCTGATTTTGAAATAATAAAAAAAATGGTGACACGTGAAGCACAATAATTTTGCCAAATCATTGGTCGTCTTCAAAATTAGTGTCTAGTTGACATGTGTTTCAACCGTTATAATTGAAAACTAGGGTTTTAAACATGGGAAGAAAGTTAATAAGGAAATGAGAAAGGAGGAGCACGATGCACCTCATCTCCACAACTAGCAACTTGAACGAATATGTGAAGGAAGTTTCTATGAATGTGATTAATGGCTATTGATAGGGAAGCAACATGAAGATGAAACTGGCAGAGTGGAGACGTGAAGGAGGAATATCGTAACTAATCGAAGTAGTGTAAATTGCACACGAGTAGATGAAAGAAAGACCTTCAACAATCCAACATATCTAGTTTATCTTAGGAGTATGAGTAGCTTAATAAGTAGCATAATTTAGTAGCTCTGTGTTGTAATTAGTAATATGTAACAGATTGACTCTTACTGTCGAGGGGAGTGTTCATGGAAAAGGGAAACAGTTCTAATTGTAACAAATAAGACATTTAGCCTATAATTTTTATTAAATTACAGTTACTGAATTGATTAGTTTCTCATCCCTTTCCTTCCGAGGCCAATGATTAAAAGTCCTTTTAATTCAGGCATTTGGGAACTATTTGATTTGGATAAAGAAAGGAAAAATTAATCTCGTGACCAAATATGCAGTTAACTGCAGCATACATCATAGAGCGGCATACATCATAGAGCAAGAATCAATAAATGATTTCCTAAAAGATCTAATAGGTAACCCTAGAACATGTCATACAAATTGTTGGAGACCCGTCATTAGGTACTTTAGAGATTAATTTTGATGGCACAACAGGAAATCAATATGTAGTTGTGGCTATAGTTAGAGATCATTATGCCTTTTTGATTCAGGGCAATACAAAATAAATTCCACCATGTACCCCGGCAGAAGTAAAAACAACATCATTCTACTTTTGTCTCATGTTTGCATAGGGATTCTCAAGATCTTGCATTTGTGGAGAATTCTAAACATTATTTCAAATGATCGCCGCATAACTCTTCTCCTTCATTGGGTGACCATTTCATATGTTTCAAGAGACTGCAACAAAGTAGTCCATGACATGGCAACCTTAGCAGCTAGGGAAGGAATTTCCCTAAGGCTCCGTCTGGATGTATAGATTTGGGTGGATTAGAAAAGGAATACGAGAATCCAAAAAGTACAAGGGATTAGAAAATGAATTAAATGCAATACAATAATCCTATTTGACCATTGATTGTCAAGAAATAAAAAACAGCTGTTTTGGAATCCATAAGAGATCAACGGTCAACAAAACAAGGAGGAGTTTCCACTGGATTTGGTCACAAATCTGATCTTCTAAGATGGAAGAGGAAAACAAAAAAAAATACAAAGAGATGGATTCCATTGGATTTGCATGGAAATCGATAGGTTTTTAATCCGACCAACCAAATGTGTAGAATCCGTCAAATCAATGGAATCCTACTCCGGATTCCACCGGATTTGCTCCAAATCTTGACATCCAGACACGACCTAAAGTGATTTATAAAAAGAAAAAGAAAAAGTTATCTAAAATGGAATGGTACACCCTTCCCTCAAAGGATAATCATCATTCTCGTAATGGATATAATATTGAGGAAAATTCAGTTGAATGAAATTGAGTTTATAGTTTTTACTGGATCAAAGTCTTTTATCTAATGGATGCCATGGCGTGGATTTAGTGTACCCCCTTAATGAACGCCTAAAGTCCGTCCATATGCAGGGGCAAACACATGGTCCAAAGAAGTTATTTACACTTTCTGTGAGGGGTGATTTTCACTTTTTTGAGTCATTTGTCCACCCTGCATAAGGGCCCACCAAAAACCCGGGAAGCCAAGGATGGCATTCGTGTTTGACCAGTCATTTTTTTGTGTAAGAGCTCTTAAGATTAGATGGCTTCTTATCAAAATTAATAAAACTACGATCGGGAAACAGTGCACCGACTTAAAATGATTTCGAAGTCAAATGTAAAATCCTAAACGTAGATTATGATATATCAGAAGATAAAATATTCCAATCCAATGTTTTCTACAGAAAGTCTACAATCATGGTAGTAAACCTTGGTATTTTCCAACACGTAACCCCATCAGAAAAACGAAACAAACCTCCATCCAATAAAAAATAATCTCAATGAAGTTCTCCAGAGGAAGATGGCCAGTGATGTCTTCCTTATCCATAAGATGTTTAACTAGGGAGTATTTTGATATGATAAACTGAGACTCCATGACCAGCAGGCTTTCAAGCCCTTGAGAAAAAAGAAAAACTATTGGATTGGAATCTTTTATTCCCCATAATCCCAGATAGGTACAAATTGGGATCCATCAAGGACTCGGTTGCAGGCAAAAAAAGAGGGCACTTGCACTGCTCACAATTGGAAACTGAAAGCGGCCGTCTCAAGTCCCGAGCACAATGCCATGTCATCCAGAGGCCGTGAAGTATTTGAGCATCCACATCCACAAAAACATGACGGTTGGGAATCCTTGCAAGTAATAATAAGCAGCTCACGACGTCTTCCCCTCCTTTATTCCTGACGCTAACTACATTTTTCGCTAGTTGTTACAGCCTTTGAGTGCTCAACTTGAGAGGGTTATCTAACTGGTTGAACTCCATCTGTTTTATTAGTATCTTGTGCACAATTTATGTATGTGTGTGTGTTTTATCCTTATTTTTCTTCCATCCAAAAAAAAAAAAAAAAGTACCAAACTTGAAACTCTTGTGATTTACATAAAATTGGCTTTTGATATTTGATCTTCTGACCACCGGGAGTTTTAGGTTTGTGTGTGATTGAATTCTGTTTCGTTTACGTGATTTTAATCCAGGCATAAAAAGAGGGGGTAATCCAGGAACAGAGCTATGGGACTTGTTTGCAATTTGGGTTGTCTTCCCAAGTCTTGTTCAGATATTGTATTCGGTTATTTACCTGATTCCCCCAGGAGGAGCTGTTCCAGTTCCGATAGGCATCGTCGGAAGGATGGACTTGTGAAAAAGAAATTGTTGTCTGGTGCTGGTGCTGGTGCTTCTCCGTTTACAGGGGGGCTGTGGCTTTCTGTTGCATCATCTCAAAAATATAATAGACAGATTGCAGCGGGATTCCGAATCTCAAATTTGGCTTCCACTTCTGCTAACCCTCCTGGCTCGCAGCAGTTGACGACGACAAGGGGGAATAATGACAAGAGCAATGCGAGCAGTGCGTTGTTGGGAAAGTCGTCAAGTAGCGCCATGGAGCAGCTTGATTTTGAACGCGGTGTTTGTGTTCCCTTTCGCAAGTACAGTCCAGAGACGGTATGTCAGATTTCATCTTTCAATTGGAATAAGGTGAACTTCCCCAACTACTTTTGATTTTGAGTTACAACCACTTGGCTTCTCTCTCTCTGTGAATTAGGTACGGAATAAGGTTCTGGAATCTAGAGGGGCTATACTTTCTCTTCTTGGTCGTGGTGTGGAGATAGTTTGGAACTTGGGTTTCTACTGGTCCACCCTTATGTATGACTTCTTGGTAGGTCGGGATGAAGAAGTGGTTCCTTTTCGTGCCCGACAGCTTAGAAATCTATTATGTGATTTGGGACCTTCCTTCATCAAAGCCGGCCAGGTTATTTATTAATCTCACTATTGTCTCTACTCTATCTCTATGTTGTTGGACTTCTTTCAATGTTTCTATTTAATTTATTCACCAGATTTCGTTGCTGATTGATGCGTTCATGCCCATTTTTTAACAGGTTTTGGCAAACAGACCTGACATTATTAGGGAAGATTATATGAATGAACTCTGCATTCTTCAGGATGATGTTCCTCCTTTTCCTAATCAGGTATGAATATATTTTGGCTTCCATGGGGAGTCTGTTTGAACATCCATCCCCTCTTACAATAAAGCACTTTCTAATAGTTAAGCTGCAGTGCTTCCTTTCTCTCAAGCTCTGTATTGGTTTGACACTTGCATAGGTTGCCTTCACCATTATTGAAGAGGAATTGGGCCAACCTCTTGAAGCTGTTTTCACCAAAATTTCATCACAGACAATTGCAGCTGCAAGTTTGGGTCAAGTTTACCGTGCTACTCTACTTGACACAGGGGAGGATGTCGCCATTAAGGTTGAGTGAGACATAGCTGGTGGTGGTACCCTTCTTTTTCTCTCTACTTTGGCCAATCACTTCTAAAGCTGGATAATCATGTTCTTTTAAACTTTAGTGATCTTGGTTTGTTTGCATTCTACTTCCTTGTTGTGATGATAATTCATTTTTACCTGCTTCCTTATTTGCAACCATTCTGGTTTTCCCTACAGAGGATTTCCACATTTGTTTCTTGTAGTTGTCAACTTCCCTTGATGCAAACCTTTTAGATTGATATTCAGCACACAATTTGTATTATGTTGCTCCAATTAGAAGATAGTCTCGTTTATGGAGAAAAGGAAGAAGAGAATGAACGAAGGGAAGTTTTGAAAAAGGTGACCCGTGTGTGAGGTTCTCACGACCCCATGTATTTCATTATATTGCCTTTATGATTGCATGCAACTCAATCATTATATA
Source organism: Platanus orientalis (assembly GCA_025762735.1). Taxonomy (NCBI): domain Eukaryota; kingdom Viridiplantae; phylum Streptophyta; class Magnoliopsida; order Proteales; family Platanaceae; genus Platanus; species Platanus orientalis. The sequence continues at coordinate 20,963,691 of JAOXJP010000001.1, forward strand.
GTGGTACATCCACCAACACTCCCCCTCAAGCTGGTGCAAAGATATCTCTCATCCCCTGCCTGTATGTAAAGACCATTATGTTTTTGTTCAATGTTTTAGTTAACATATCCACTTGCTATTGGTTGGTCATCGCATAAGGTGTATGTATGATTTCGTGAAACAAAATTTTCTTTGATGAAGTGTTTATCTATCTTTACGTGTTCAGTTTGGTCATGCTGAACTGGGTTATGTGTAATGCTATAGCTGCTTTATTGATGCAGGATATGACAAGCTTGGCTGCCAAACTGATGTCGGGAAACTTTAGGGTTGTATATCTTGCTTATATAGGGCTAATTAAAAGATGTAGAAGCTTAGGACAGATTTTGAAACACCAATAATTCAATGGAAACACACCCAAGTGACTTGAACTTTTAAAAGAAAACTAGGGAATGAAAGAGGAGATCAATTAGAAGAATTTAGAAAGAACTAGACAAGAAAAGAAGGCAAGAATAAGGAAAGGAAAAGAACCCTCTTTTAAGGTTTCTGGAATTTTCTAATGGAACCCGCAAAATTACCAAAATACCCCTTCCGAAGCATCCTAATTTTATGAAAATTTGCAGGTGTCTAGATAGGTTTAAGAGTGAACACCATACAAAATTTGAGGTCATTTTGACAAATAAAAGTATATAAAACATTGAATTTACCAGTCAGCAGTGTTATATGAATAAGATAACATAAAACAGAAAAAAAATCTTTGCTTAAAAGCTAGATGAAACATCAGAGATTCAAGGAGGTTTTGAGGAATAAGATGGGGGACTGACAGGGGAACAAAACCCTAAAATGAAGAGTAGAAAAAGGGGATTTATAGGGGGCGATTTCACTTTTTTCCAAACCCAGAAAATTCTGATAACTATATGGATGGGTCTTTAAAACAAGTGAGTATGAACAGAAGTCATCAGAGGGAATTACAAGAATTTTCCAGAATCAACAATAGTAAAAGTTGAAGGATAAAACCTGTTGAAATAAGAGGAGAAGACCTCTCTTTGATAACTGCGATTTGGTCTAAATTCACTCCTTGAAGCTCCAACTTTTAGATGCTGTATTGTAATTCTTTTTGTATGGTTTCCAGCAACTTGTATATTTAGATATAGAGGAAGTTTCAGCAGGAATGGTAGACGATAGGAAGAATTCGAAGAAGTTACAGGCTAGAAGAAGAAGTAGAAGAAGAATAACAGATGGAGAGAAAGAAGAAGTTAGAAGAAGAAAGGATGAAGGGGGATGAGAAGAAGAAGAAGAAGAAGAAGAAGAAGAAGAAGAAGAAGAAGAAATGGGGTATGGGAGCCTCACGGCTACAACCAAAGGAAGGGATGGAGACGAGGGAGGGGATAAGGGAGACAGCCCAATGAATACAAAGTTCTCAATTCAAATATTCATCTTCAACTATTTCATTGAAATCATGCAAGGTGTCTTTATATAGGCTTACATCACTCAAAATTAGAAACTATCCTAATTTAGAAACTTCTCTAGACTCTTAACTTGGAACTCAAGAATTTCTAAAAACATAAGACTTCTAAAAACTAATTTTGCTAAATTCTAGGACTTCTAAAAACTCACACAACTAGGGGTTGTTGACCAGCCTATTGTGGGCCCCATAGTGTTGACTTTGAGGTCCACTAAAGGACAAAATAACTAGTGGTCAACCAGCACACATGAAACCCCCAATTGCCCTTGGCTTTTAACCTTATTACATAAAAGCCCATGCATAAAAGAAACCTAATCTACCCTTGGCGTTATTGGCCTTCGTACAATATTATTCCAACCCTTAAAAACACTTAAACTAGCCCATCTTTTGGTACTATCTTAAACTTGATTCTCTTGTGGGGGCGGCATATACATCAACCTCTTAATTATGTTTGCATCATTTATTTTCCTAGAAAAACTCATAAATTAGTGCATGCCACATTTTTACTCCTATAATAATGTCTACAACCATAATAGCTCACAAATTCCATGTGCCATGATCTAAATTTGGCCTTTGCATTAGAATGAGTCACAATTGATTGCTTCTTACTCCTCTATGTTACCGAAATTTCTCCAACTAAGATATTGCTGCTTACTCCTCTGTCTGGTATTGATCTGGCTGAACCTGCATCAGTCCATGCTTCCACTTTCATGTGACCTTTTTTCCAAAATAGGATTTCCTTCCCTATTCAGTCTTTAAGGTATCTAAGTATCCTTAATACTGCCTCAAAATGTGCTATCCATGGAGTGTGCATAAGTTGACTGCCAATAGTTGTAGAATACGCAATGCCTGGACACATGAGTGATAGATATATCAGGTAGTCTACTAAATTCTAATATCTCCACATTCACAAAATATTTACCATCTTTGTCTTCCAACTTGTGATCCAACTCTATGGGTGTGTGGTGCAGCAGCCATAGCATCGCTTGATAAGTGCCAACCCATATGGAAGCCACAACCTAAAAGGGGTTGCTGGAAAAATAAGGGGGGTAGATTAAGATTTTTTTTAATGGTGGTCTTGTAATAAAGAGGACTAATATGGGTTTTTATTATGTAAGGGAAATAATACAATTGGCTGGGTGAGACAGATTTGTTTCCTTGGCGGGGGAGCAACTTATAGAGAGAAATCTCTATAGGATTTTTCTCCCGTATGGTTGGGGTTTGTTAGGTCTAGGGAATTATAATATTCTGTTGGGTCTACTTACTAGAAACAGTTCTATTAAGACAAATTTCTTTAGGGC
>JAOXJP010000001.1:20966532-20977949 GCA_025762735.1 Platanus orientalis
TATGTCATGCAATGCTATGCATTTATTATGAGTGTCAACTACTATCAACAATACAATACATATTTTAATGTCTCTTTTTCTTAATAGTGTCTATACATATTGAAATTACTTCAACCAACATAAACCATTCAATATAAAAATAGTATGTGCATTTCTAAGATAAAAACATACAAATAATTCAAATCCTATGTCAATTAATTCCTATCAAACGTGGGAATGCAACCAAATCAATACATTTACCTATATAAGCATAAAAGTAGGTTAGAACTATAATAAAATGCATCTTCATTACTTTTAATTAAGATAAAAACCATTTAAACCCTATATAGTAAAAGTAATACCTATAAATGAGAAACCCTAACTATAAACATGAGAATAGAGGACCACTTACAGTTCAATGGAAGGATGCCTTCCCAAGTGCTTCAAAAGCCTCTAATCTCTTCTCTTCCTCTTCGTTTTTCCCCAACCTAGGGTTTTCTTTTTCTTTTTCTCCTTCTCTCCCTTGCTCTTGTTCGGTTTTGGGTCGACTAAGGCTAACGCCTCTTCAGGTGTTTTCTTTTATTTGGTTTCATTTTTCTTTCCAAAAATACCCCTGGCTAGTTGGGGGTATTACACTCTCCCCCTGAGCAACATACCCAGGAGTTTTTTTTTTAAGATATGTAATTATAGGTGAAGACAGGTTTTGAACCTAGGTTTGTGGTACGATACCCGCGAACTTTACCAACTTAGGAGTTGATCCATGTATACTTCTTCATGCAAATTACCATTGAGAAAAACATTTTTGACATCCAATTGGTACAAAGTGGCCAATGAAGTGACATGACAACAAATATCACAACTCTAATAGAATTAAGACAAGCAATAGGAGAAACGGTCTCAACCAAAGGTTCGGGTATATCTTTTTGCAACCAAATGAGCTTTCAATGGTTCAACCTTTCAATTGTACCATCAAGAATGTACTTAACTGCCTATTTTCCTGGAGGAAGAGTAGTTAACTCCCAAATATCATTTTGTTGGAGAGTTATCATCTCTTCATCCATGGTTTGCTTCCATCTAGAGTATTGCATAGCTTGCATATGAGACTTAGGTAGAGAGATAGTAGAAAGAGATCAGGAAAAAGAACAAAGCACAGGTGATAAATGAGCAAAGGGCACAAAATTGGACATTGAATATGGAGTACAAGAACATTTACCTTTTCGTAAGACAATTGGTAAATTAGTGAGAGGAGCCTCAATTTGAGGAGATTCCTTAGTGACAAGTGGAGCTCTTGGCCTTCTTGAATGCACCTATAGAGGAGTTTGAGAGGTTGGTGGTACTTCTGGTTGAACATCATCAACATCTGTAGGTACTGGAAAATGAACTGGTTCTTGTGAATCAATTGAAGAAAATATTGTATTATGTGCCTTGGAAAATAGATCATCATGAAGAGCATTCACTTTAAAAGAAATGAATGAAGTATTCTTAGAAAATGTAACATCAACACTAACAAGAACTCGACATGTGGAAGGATGATAATATTTATACCCCTTTGAATCCTAGAGTACCCAAGAAAGACACATTTAAATACTCAAGGAGACAATTTATCTTTTCTAAGATAAAAAATATGGACAAATCATGTACATCAAAAAACACTAGGAAGACTAAACTCGGGAAGATGAGGAAACAACATAGAATGTGGAAATTGATTATTAAACGTAGACAATGGCATCTGGTTCACATAAAAACAAGTAGTTAATACAACATCACCCCAAAAATGTTTTGGCACATGCATATGAAACATAAAGGTTCTAACAAAACATCTTGCAAGTGCCTACTTTTTACGTTCTACATCACCATTTTGTTGTGGGGTATGAGTACATGAAGTCTGCCAAAGAATACCGATCAAAGTACAACATTCTTGTAAATCTTTTGGAGCATATTCACAAGCTTTGTTAGAACTAGCTTCCTTATAAAATAATTTGAACACAGATAACAATTTTGAATGATCTTTCAAAAGAAACAACCATGTCATGTGAGAATAGTCATCCACAAATAAACTCCTAAGTCGAACAAGACCCAAATAAACGAGTTCAAATGGACTTAACTTATGATTATCAACACGGCTAGGAAAGGAGACACGATGATGCTTGCCTAATTGACAAGCTTCACACTCTAAACTAGACATAGATTATTGAGAAGGAATACTATTTTTTAGTTTCTGTAGAGACGGATGACCGAAGCGATTGTGCCTTTGTAGAGGTGAGACTCTTGAATTCAATGCAGTTGCACCACTACCTCTGGATTCTCATCTAGGTAATATGGGCCATTTGCTTCATACCCACCACCAATCATCTTCCTCATTTTGAGGTCTTGAAAATACAGAAGGAAGGGTAAAATGTTACTTAACAATTTAATGCTTTGGTTAGTTTACTCACAAACAGTAGACTAAACGGAAATTTATGCACATATAGAACAGAGGAAAGCGATAAGGAGTCGGATTTGCATGATACTTCTCATGGGAGATAGTAACTGGTCCTGAACCGCTGTCTGAAACTTCACTATTTGATTGAGAATGACTATCACCAACCGTAGACCCCATAGTAGGCTCACTAGAGGTGGTCATGACATTAGCCCAAGCAGGCTTCCAAATTTGCTCCAACATTTTTTAAGTATGTGATTTATCTTGACATAGTATGTACATTTACGAGGTGTGTTAGATCCACATCCTCGTCCTTTGCCACCACCGGAATTTCTTCCTTTACCTCCAGAAAGATTGTCTCTACCTTTACTAGCCATGGATGCAAGAGCTGAATCTCCAGTATTAGAAATACTAGAATAAATTGATGAAGTAGGGGCTTCTCTCAGAACCGTAGCATACACATTGTTTAAAGAGGGTATTCCATCACCAGCAAGGATCTACCCTCTAATCATCTAAAAGTTTGGGTTCAACCAAGACTGGAACTTAGCCACTTGAAGTTCCTCACACTTCCTTTTAAGTTGTTCAATATTTTTTTGAAGAATTGAATTTGGTAACAATTTGTTCAATATCATACGGAATGGGTTGATACATATTCAATTCCTCTTATATACCATGCAGATTACTGTAGTACTCATATATTTCGCACCCTGCCGCAACATAATAATATTATCATATAGCTAATAAATCTTGTTTTCCATGGGATGCATCTCCTGAAGTGCTGTCCAAACTTGCTTAGCAGTGTCCAAGAACATCACATTGGCGCTAATATGTGGTTCCATGCTATTCCATAGCCATGTCATTACCAGATAGTTATCTTGTAGCCACTCTTTGTATCCCGCACTTGATTTAGGAGGAGAGTCAGTAGTAATAAATTTCAACTTCTGTCTTACACCAAGAAACACTTTGATGAATTTCGCCCATGGTAAATAGTTATTCCCATTGTAATTTGAAGGTTTACACCATCTACAGAATTTACTGTGAGGAACCTTTCCTTCATCGGAGGATGACATAATGCCTCTTGACTAATCAACCTTAAGTACTTTCAAACAAGCAACCAGCCACTACATTCACACAAGGACAAGCAAACTTGATCGATTGTCACACATATCGACCACTTGCATACCAAAAATACTTAAAGGGCATGATTAAATCCTAACACATCACAATTGTTATTGAAATAGCACCATAGACCATTCGATTCATCTACACGGTAGCACACTCCATACAAGGAGTTAAAAACCTGTTGATAGTTATTTCATACCTGAAAAAAGCAAGCACAACTGCACAAGCACACAATCCTCTTTTCATTGTTGATGAAAGAAAGAGGATAAGATTACACGATCATAGGACCACAACCACCACACCCAAGCATGATTGATTGGGGTATTAAAGAACTTCTTTCAGCCCTTATGCATGATCAATCAAATGAAACTTTAAGTGCTAGGGTTCCACGCAGCTAATATGAGAAGCCCAAAAAGAAGGGGATTGCAGGATAAGTCCCACGCTGATACCGTGTAAACAATAAAGATAAAAAGGAGAGAGAGAAAGAAATAGAAGAAGAAGAATGAAGAAGAGAAGAGAAGAGGAAGATTAGGGTTCGTTAGAAGAGAAGTGACGCTCCCTCCTCACCTTATATATTATAAAATAAAAAGTAGTGGACAAAAATAACCTTGTGATACAAATATTGTACTCCTACACTACATAACCTCTTAACAGGAAGCTATGTTCTATGCAATAGATGGAGATAGCTATACTAATGTAGCATCTAAAGATGCTGCAAAGAAATTGGGGTTGAAGACAAAGCTACATCTGAAGCCTTACAAAGTTGCATGGGTCAACAACACCACCCTTAAGGTCCATGAGTGGTGTTTGCTTACCTATTCAATTGGTGGATTTATTGACATGGTGCAATATGATGTACTTCTCCTTAAGGTTTTGCATATCCTTTTGGATCGACCTTGGCTCTTTGACAAGAAGGCTCAACATTGTGGGTATAACAATACCTACTCCTTCAAGCATGGCTCTTATGAGATGAAGTTCTGACTTAAGACTTGTCCATATTGAAGCTTAGCAGACATCAATGTTTTTCTTCTCAAGTGTGTTCCTTTCGTTGGTGACGACATTCTTGGTCCACATCCCAACTCAACAGACAAGGCTGAGTTTTCCAAAGAAGGAGACAATTGATGCAGCAGCCATAACATGGCTTGATAAGTACCACCTATATGGAAGTCATAAACTAGAAGGGGGTCCAAGAGGTAGCTGGAAAATAAGGGTAGATTAGGAATTTTTTCTTTTGTATGGTAGTTTTTAAATAAAGAGGACTAAAAGGGGGTTTTATTATGTAAGGGGAATAATACTACTGACTGGTTAGGGGTGATTTGTTTCTTAAGCTGGGCAACAACCTGTAGATGTAGGATTTCTCTCCCAAACGGTTGGGATTTATTAGGTCTAGGGATTTCTAATATTCTGTTGTTTCTACTTACTAGAAACTGTCTTATTAGGATTAAATTTATTTTGGGTTAGATATTTAGAAAGTCTTTACTAGGCTTAAAGATAATTTCTAATTTTGGTTTTTTCTGTGTATTTTTTATAAAGGGCTATCCTCTAACAAATAGAGAAGATTATTATTGAGAGTTTTATTGAAACCTTAATTAAGGTGGTTGCTTCCCTACCACATGGTTGGTGCTGTGGCTCTGTTAGTTGGTGCTGCTAACGCAACCAAACAAATGCTGTTTGGTCTTCTTATTCTTCTTCTCTATTGCTGAATCATTCTTTTCACTTGGTAATTATTGGAAGTTCTGCTTGAGTTGATTATTCAAGTTTCTGCAGTCATAATACCTTCAGATAAGTGATCTACTCTTATTTTTAAAATCTACTAATGTGCTATTAACTTGAGAGTTTCAGAAGTATTTGAATACGGTTACTATTAAACTGAGATATATTGATGGTTATTATTCATTTGTCTGACTGAGTTTCTGAATTTAGACGAGTTCTTCATGTTTGGAAGACCTAAACTGCACCTAAACTGCTGTGCTATCCTTGAAACTTTGTGGATTGATACTTTCTTGGCATTATTACCTTGCAGTAAAATTTCTATTCAATCCGATATTCTTGAATATAGTTACCTTTGTCCTAAACCTGTTGTCCTGTATACTTTAGCCTGAGTTCTATTTAGAACTACTTGTATTTTTCATCGTATATGTGTCACCCTAGAGTTTGTTGATCTGTCCTATATCTTGGGCCCATTACCTGCAGGATTACAGCAGCCTATAGAGTCATAGACTGCCTTGCTTTAGTGTTTCTGTTGGATTTGAACTTAGTTTCCTTGTTTCATTGGGTAAGTCCAGCACTTCCTTTGTGAAATAAAAATGCCTTCTTTGGACCTTGCTGCTTTTATCCTTAGTTTTTCAATAAGCCTAGGTTTTTGATTTCAAATTCATCCTTAAACCTATTAACCTGCAATATTTCATAAAAAAAATTTGGATATCTCTAGACTTGGTTTTTGTTTCTCCCAAGTTCTGTCCAGATTTGCTCCTGAATTGATAACCTGAGTTTGTCTTCTTTTAAACCCGAATAGCTTAATCATTGTGATCTGTTTCAGCCCTCATTTGAGTCTACTTTGGGCCCATGATCTGTAGGAAATCGTTGGCCTCTAGACCATCCTGCATCATTACCTCTTCAAAAAACTTTGAAATAAATATCATACGCCTCAGAAAAACATGTTCTGTCACATAGTATCATCTCCTTACCTTGGGGTCTTAGGTGATGTACAATAGCTGGTGTCATCCATACAGCTGGCTGATGTCAACAATCCTCCTGGTCAGAAATATAAGCTGTGGTAATTTCCTAACCTTTGATGATTTCTCTGATGTAGATCGATGTCCCACTCTGATACCAAGTTAGAAAACAGTCTCATTTATGGAGAAAAGGTTGAAGAGGATGAAGAAGAATAAAGAATGAAGGGAAGTTTCTTGAAAAAGGGGAATCGTGTGTAAGGTTCTCACGACCCCATGCATTTTATTAAATATAGAAAATAAAATGAACACATTGGTCCTTATGATTACATGCAACTTAGATCATTATATTGTGGTACATCCACCAACTGCCCCTTGTATCTAGCTTGCTCTTTTGGGATCATGAGCCAATAATTCAAGGCCTGGCATTTTGTTCTGAATTCCATGTAGCTTAAATATAACAAGGGTGACCTGAATAGAATTGTTCGATGATGATGAATTTGATCTTTAGAGGAACTTAGATCTTATGATAATGACTTCTTAATTTGTTTCAATATTTCATTTGTTTCTTTAATGTGATGCAGGACAACCTTAAAAGGTTGTGATTCCTGCGGGTAATGGGCCCACGGTTCAAGTAGAAATGATATAGGTCACAAAAGGAGAGTCCAATAGAGTTGGAAATAAGGAAACTCTCAAAGTCAGGCTTCTGGAAATTTCTGGCAGCAAGTAGTATGTGACAGAAAACTCAGGTCGTAGGTATCTGATAGCCACAAAATTTAGTAGGTTATTAACTCTAGATAAAAAAAAAAAATAGCCCACCAAATTCCAGAAAGTTTGGAGAACGTTTAAATAAAGGCTAGAACTCAGGTCTGCTGTATGTAGTTTCAGGGCAAAAACAGCAATTCCAATCCTTTAAGTAGTTACCAATAATCCAACAGGTTATAGAAGAGGTATTGGCTTAATGGGAGAGTAAATAATGTCTCAGATAACTCCCAGAAACTTCACACCATCAATAATGATGAAAAACTTTCAGATTAGAGCTCAAACCAGTAAATACCCTACTCAGGTATTTACCCACATCAGGAACAATGCAGCCCCAGTCAGAGTTGATAAAATAGGAAGACAAGCCTTCAATGGATCAGAAAATACTTCCATTGGAGAGATTTTATAATCCTACTTACAGGTTTGTACTGCAGTCCAGAAGCACACAAGGAGGGGTGCTGTGAAACCCATGATGGGTATTTCTGCAGGCAGCAAGTGTTGCATCTTTTTTGAGATGAAGAAGACTAACATCAGTGTGTGAACTCCAGAATCTCTTCAAAGAATACTCCTCGTTGCAACCAGTTGATAGCTGAAGGAATATCTAAAAAAAAAAAACCACAATAGCGTATGCAATAGAATTCAAAATCCTAGTTCCCACCTCATAGAAAGGAGTTGGGAAGAAGATAAAATTCTTTAACAGAATTTGAATCTTTTTATTCCAATATTCTCTGCTTTAATTGTAGGGCTGTGCCCTTGTTATAAATATGATCCTATGCTCCAATATAGAAACTAGATTCCCCCTCTATTATTCTCCTATGACTATCCCTTTTATTTCTCCCCAAATTGAAACATCGAACTAAAGAATCCTACTCTATCTATAGCTGTCGATTAAGACTCGTGGGCCTTCTCCTCATGACAAATATTTTATTACAATTCAACCCTCAAACAAAACAATTACAATTAACTCTTTGCTAATACGTGACCCCCCTTTAATCATTCCCACAAACCCTTTGATAGGCTCAAATCCAATCCACCCAGGCCCATTAGCTTCCCATGGGCTATTACTAGTACTTGAACTTGATTCCTCATCATAATGGTATTTGTACAAATTACTCATTCTTTTACATGCAACCACATCTAATTTTACTGTTCTTGTATTTGATTGTTAAGTTTCCGAAAGTTTATTTTACAAATAATATAGATAAATCTCTAAGATGGACAAAATATTTTGTTTTCTTATAGGTGCAAAGGCCTGAGATAGAACCTATAATCTACCGCGATCTTTTCCTGTTTCGAACTCTAGCTTCATTCTTGAATGGCTTCAGTCTGCAGAAATTGGGATGCAATGCAGAGCTTATAGTCGATGAATTCGGGGAGAAGCTTTTGGAGGAGCTTGATTATACTCTGGTAACTTTAGCCAATATATTTTGTACAATCTGTATAAAGGTATTATATGTGCTACCGAATAATATAAAATTGAGGTTGTAAATAGGCCCACATATGATCTTGAGGTGGGCATTTTTAGCATTTTAATCTTGTTTATGTGCATGCATTTTATGCCTCTCTTTCAAACAAAGTAGGTGTGATAACACTATATCATTTTATATGTTTTTATTTTTTAAATCAATAATTGTTTCTATTGTTATTTAGGAGGCCAGAAATATCGAAGATTTTTTGGAGAACTTCAAAAATGATCCAACTGTCAAGATTCCTCAGGTTTATAAAAAGCTGTCAGGTCCACGTGTTTTAGTGATGGAATGGATTGATGGTATTCGATGCACTAATCCACAGGTTAGGATGTCAAAATATAGATTATGGCCTGCATCTGTTTTTGGTAGACTATATCTTCTTGAAGTCATGGTCACATATGATATCAATCTCTATAATTGAAAATTTACTTTCTTCTTGCTAGGGATAATTTATTTTTTTATTTAATTTTTTCTTTGTCATGCAACACAGGCTATTAAAGAAGCAGGTATAGATTTAAATGGATTTTTGACAGTTGGAGTGAGTGCAGCTTTGCGACAGTTGTTAGAATTTGGGTTGTTTCATGGAGATCCACATCCTGGAAATATCTTCGCTATGCGTGATGGTCGTATTGCGTATGTTGACTTTGGGAATGTTGCTGTGCTCAGTCAGGTGCTATATATACTACAAAGATATTTAGTCAAGGAAACTGCACCAAGTAGTGCCCCCCCTCCCTTTTGAGTTTATGAAGCTTCTATTGCATTATGGAGTTATTTTAGAGGCTAAACAATCCTAGAATTATCTCCTTTGGGCTCTTTCTCCTTCTTTGGAAACTGGAGAAGCTTTGTTACTCAATCACACAATGTTAGATACTGTACCCTTATGTCAAACATGTATTGGGTCTTGATATGATGTAGGCAAAATTAATGAGACACAATGTTGGATGAAGCTTCTATTAGATACTCCATAATAAAAGGGCTTCTTCAAGGCATAAGAGAAAGGGCTAATATTAAAAATCAGCAGTTCATTTATGGCCATATCTTTCTACATCATATAGTGACTGAATTACTGTTAGATAGCTAATTGATTAGCCTTCCAATGAGGCTAATTTTAGGTAGTTCGAACATTGTTTTAGTCAGATAGCCAAATCATTAGGATTCACATCTATTGCAGGATTCACTAATATTTCTTATTATGTTTCTTTGGTTAGGTGTATTTATTCTCAAACCTGTACACTTTCTAATCGATATATATATATATATATATATATATATTTATTCTTAAAACTAACATAAACTAGGAAAGTTCGTTTGATTGTTTGTTTGTTTTTTTGTTTTTGGTAAAGACGTAGGAAAGTTTGGTTAGAGCATTCACAAAAAATTCTTTGCTGGTCTAAAATAGGGAGGGATTTGTGGTGTAAACAATAGTTTCCTTAAGTGTTTTTTTTTTTTTTTGAGTTATTGAATATGTTTTGGGGAAATTCCCCTAGTTGTTTTGTTTCTTCTGGATGAATGACTGTTGATTCATCACCCATATCTATCTATTTATAATATATATTCTCTCTTCCATACTCTCTATTCTCTGTTACATTTTTTTTTTTTTTTATTGTTCCAATTGGCCGCCTACCTTCTTGTAAGAATTTTTGTTTAGGCATCTGTTTACTAGCAAAGCTAACCTAGAATTAAATCTTAGAGGCAGCATGAACAGAAATGTGTTGTGAATTAAACTTAGGGTACAGCAGGGATACAACTCTGGTATTGCATTTTGCATATAAAAATTAAGCGTTTTTAACGGATATATGAAAATGAAGTGTTTGACCAGGTATCACATTTTCCTAGTAGACCACAATAAAGATTTGCTTAGCTTCTCTCTTGTTGGTCCTTTGATGCATGATATCCTGAGATCAATCTTTGTAATTTTCTTGAAGCCCTGTGCACCCTGGTCTGATCTTCATGATGTCTGTACTTAAGATTCATAACATATTTCATAACCTATTGGCTTAACATAAAAGATAGGTTCTTCGTAGTACATAGTTGTTTCAAGCTTTTCTCATTTCATTAGGGCACACCATTAATGTATTCTTTAGATGTGGTTTTAGGGAATTTTTTGCTTCATTGCATCAGACAAAGAAATAAACTTTGTAATTTGATAATTAAATGTCGCATGAAGGATGGGGCGATATTGGAATCATTACTATGTAATTCTTTCGATGTGCATCTCAAAAGAATCCAAGCAAAGAGGACCAAATTTCTCGTTTTCTCCTGCAACTCATGTTATGCCTAAACTAATGATCCAACTTAATGATTCAAAAATTTAGGGCTGTCTTACATGCAAGTATATAAGTGTTGTAGTATTGCATAAGGTCGAATCTACAAGGATTGACTTGTGTAACAAAAATAAAGATTACGAATAAAGGAAAAAGAGATAAGAAATTTAATTAAGAGTTTCCACACCGTCGTATGGAGCAGAAATTAAGATGAAAAAAATAGTAATAAAGAGAACTAAGGTTTCAAGGATTCATTTAATAATTTATTTATTTATTTTGGATCATCACATCACAATTAGAATCAAATGAAGATTCTATCTAACCGGAAGATCATACCGTTAAAACCATAATAAAATTTGAATAAGAAGATGATTGCATAATTGAATGTTGTAAACAATTACGTACTTGTTAATAAGTCACAGAGATTTTCTAAAAACTTACTGTACCTAGAGTTAACGATAAATCAAAGAAAGTTTATAGACTTGAACAATAAACAAAACAAAATAAAACATTTAATTAAAACAATTATCACATTAAAATTCAATAATCAACGTAAAATAATATTACAAATTACCAAACTTCACCTCTAACCTTAGTCAGGCCTTTAGCCCATCATCCTCACAACAAAATCTATGAAAGAGAGACTAAAACCTACAACAACAACAACAACAAACAGCCTTATCCCAACTATTTGGGGTCGGCTACACGAATCCTGTTCCACCATTCCGCT
>JAOXJP010000001.1:20983633-20994083 GCA_025762735.1 Platanus orientalis
GGCCATTAAGTGGCTCACAAGGGGGTGGCGTAGGGATATCAGCCCAGACCGGCTTGAAATCCTCTATGCCACCCCCCTTGTAAGCCACTCAATGGCCACACAAGGGGGGGGGGGGTACCAGCCACCTGGGTTCAAAATCTGTAATTCACCTACTAATAAATTAATCCAAAAAAGAATAATAGGCTAGTTGTAGTGGTAAGAGGGGTTTAGGGCTGACGAGGCTTACTCAACTAAACACCCCCACCTTCTTTGCTCATTTCATCCATCATTTTTGTCTTTGTCAATAAATAAATTAGAATTGGGATAATGAGTTGTGATGTAAGCTAAACTAATCTCATGGATTTGGATATTCGATCAATTGTGGGGAATAAAAAACAAATGTTTAGTTGGGAGATGATAGTAGAAAGTGACGAGAGACTTATTATTAGTCACCTTTTTGATTGAAATATGATATTATGAATACAGTAGGATATGATATCATTATATTGTCAATGTCGGTGTGGGTGGAGCTGTCGAGCCCCACTGTCTCCCTAGCCGCGAGGGTGGCAGACAGCAGCAAACGTCAGGGATAACTGATAAACCTCCTCCCCCCTCCGACTAAATCATCATTGTTACACCAAACTGAGCTCTCAGATTATTTGGGAACGCGAGCACCACTTCGATGATCTACGAACCACCTTTATCTCTTTTGTCTTTCTCCCTCTCTCCTCTTTAAATTTAGGGGTATAATCAAGCGACGGAAGATAATGTTTAGTCCAGGATTTGGTGTCTATGATAGATATTTTCTTGGACATCAGGGATGACACGTGGAAAAAGCATAAGAATTTGAAATTTTAAGTAACTTCACCCTTTTGCTCCACGTGTCCACTGGTGTCCAAGACACCAAATCCTCCTGAAAGAAACTATTGAATACGTACAACTGATTGTATAGAACATGTATAAACAGAAAACCATTGAAGAATTTGGGTCCCACTATTCAAATCAAGTATGGTCTTCTAAGATTAGATCTCACAAGTTTTAACCGTTTGGATTTTATCATAGTTTGATTAAAAACTGCTTGCTGCTGCTAATTGCTGTGGCCACCAGGCCACCGCCACCTTTGCCTTAGTCTTACTCGCTTGTTAAGGCAATAATATCTTGTTCGTCTCTCTCTTCTCTGTATTCTAGTAGTCTGTGTGTGTTGCTCGCCTATCTTTTGGAAAAAACAAAGGGAAGCCAAGTCACAAGAGGAGGAGGAGGATTTGTCTATCTCCCGTGTCCTCGTCTTCTAGTTCTGTTATGCCTGAAGTAGTTGGCGACTTCTCTGTGAAGAGAAGGGAAGGGGAAGCACAGGGCTAATCGTGTGAGGCTATTTTTTGGGATTACGGCGAGACCATGGATGGAGGTATCGATGCGGATTTGTTATTTTATCACTCATCTTCTTCTGCTTCCTCCTATTCTTCATCATCTTTCACTGCAACTTGTTATCCTTGGCTCGCTCACATGAGGGCCTCTTCTAAACCCTCCTTTTCTTCTTCTTCTTCTTCTTCTTCTTGGGACGCATGATCCCCTTCCTCCCTGCCATCATCTGCTTGCCAACCTCTGTAATCGCGCCTCCCATTTGAGCAGAGAGAGATATGTTGTCGGTCTTTTGTCGTCTGACGTCGAAGATGATGGCAACCATCGCGACTGCCAATGTTGTCACCGACGACGCTTCTTTAGTCGTCCCTGCAACTGCTTCTTGCTTTAGCAGTTGCCACTCTTCCATCAGCAGCAGGTAAAACACTACTAGGGAAACACCAGAGACCTAGCTCTCTCTTGTGTCTTGTGGGTTTATTCTATTTGCTTTGATAATTGAATTTTTATATAGAGGTCGGACAAAGGTTTTGTGCTACCCCGCCTCCCACTTTCTTCTTACGATCAGGTATGATCGTCGTTGGAATGGGAAGAAGACGCACAGGAGCCTTTCCCCGCTGGCTGCTGCCGCTACCCTTTTTAGCAGTCAGACGAGGAGGGATGATTCCCTTTTTTACCAGGAGGTCCGTTTCCCTCCCCCACCAATGCCGTAACATTCTCTCAACATAATACCACCACTACCACAATCGTCTTATTGGGGATCACAAATTCATCAATTCACTTTTGGATCCGCCAATCAATGAACAATGCCAGACTCTTCCTCTATCTTTAATTATTTGATTTTCCATTTACTTATTCCCCTTATCACTTTCTAATCTTCAAACTCTCCACTTTGTCTGCCTTTTTCAAACAAACAATTGCAGGTTCTTAAGGCTGCCAGGAAAAACTTCATCCAGGAAATCTCTTTCCAATCCAATGATAAAGATGTTTCTCTGGCTAAGGTATACTGTTTCTCAATCTTCCTTATATTATAAATCTAACTAAATCATCTTCTTGGACTTCACTCTGTTTACTGGATTAATGGCTACTTCTTACATATGGAATAAGTCATTTTGATCCTCCCCCACACACCACCCCAACCCAATGTGTCGTATACTCTATGAACTGAAATATGATTTTTGTAGACCCTCTGCCCTATGATGCCTGCTCAAGGTTTCAAAACTTAACTGAATTCTGACTTTTTCCAATACTGATTCTAATGTGTCCCCAAAATTTTGATGTTTTGAACCTTTGACTGATTTTGGCTAGATCTTATATGAATCTCATCTAGTATTCTAAAGAAAATTTGGAATTTCAAATTTAAATGTTGATTAGGACTGAGAATTGATACTGAAATCAAGATTTAATATGTTGTGCACAAGCCTGCTATATATATGTGCGTGTGTGTGTGTTTGTTTACCTGCTGAGGTTCCATTTTGTGCTAAATGCATTCTGAAGGCTTTGCTATATGTTGCGGCTGAAGATGAAGCATTTATGGCTTTCAATCGAGACATGGATGTCCGCTCCCTTGTGAATGAAAGGAGGGATGCATTGATATCTTCTGAAGCACAAGAGTTGGATTGCTCAGAATCTATTCCTTTGGCTGGAAAGAGCGTATCTGAGTGGTTGAGTGAGTTGGATGCTATTGCCAAAGAAGTGGAAGCAGAGTTGGTTTCAAGAGACATTGGTTGCCATTTGGTAGAAGTTTTGAAGGCAGTAAATATAGTTCTTTTCGAATCACGAGGCTTCAAAAGGTCTTCCGTCTTTGTAGACTCAAAATATTCTTATTTGCATCTGGTGCTAAGCTCCAGATGTGGCAGTGGTAAAGCCTCATCCTACTTTTTACATATTTGCAGCTAGCCTACGTATATGTATTCTTCCTGTTGAACCCATTCCTGGGGACTTCCAAGAATTTTTCTTTTAAAGTATAATATATCTTTGATTTTTTTTTTTACTCAGTGAACAGTTAAAAAATTAAAAAAATATCGTTACCCTGTTGACAGCTATTTTGCTTAGCATCATTTATATCGAAGTTTGTCGAAGACTTGGTGTGAGCATCGTTGGTTCTCGAGTTGGGGAAGAATTTTTGATTTGGCCCCAAACAGGGAACCCTGAGGTGTGCTTGCTGACCTTGCAAACTCTCTATTATCATGTATCCTTGCACTCATTAGATTTTTTTTAGTGGCCAATTATTTTACCCATGTGCAACTTACTGTACAATGTTTTGATGGCTAATTTATTCCACAGTACAACATATGAATCCCAAATAATCTGTCTTTTTTTGCAGGATCTTTTCAAGGTTTCATCAGGACACAGCTTGTTTGCCATAGTTAATGGAAGCTGTGTTGAAGATCCTAGATCGAGGGCTTCTGACTTGAATAGCAATTCACTTATAGGTCTTGACATTGCAAATAACAGAGACATCATTGGGATTGCTTTGGCTAATTTGATTGTAAGTTTTAAATGTATATGAATAATTATTATATCATCTAACTCAATGTTTTTTATCCTTCCACTTGATTCTTTGGTTGTTTACCATCAGTTTCACCATTTGCAGAGGCTTCACTGGAAACGTGCTTCAAGGATGAACCATGGATTGATGCTGACCTCTCCACTCAGACCTGTTTACGACAAAATTGAAAAATCAAGAAGGATTGATGGTTCAAAAGTTCCTTTGTTGCGGCCTCAAGATTTGAGGTAATCTTTTCCTTATTCCCTTATCTATCATTTTCAGTACTCTCTCTGTTAGTGTTGCAGGTACACTTATGGAGTTATGCTTTAAGTGCAAACCAAATAGCTACAGTTTATACTGGAAGAGACTAATGAATACCTTAAATTATAGCTGTATTCTTAGATTGAACTAATTGAGTAATTTTTGTGAATTAAGTAAATTCATGCAAAATTGGCTTGCCAAGAGAGGGGAAATGTGGAATGTGGATTGTGCACATCTTTCAGTTTGCACCAATCATATTTAAATGTCTTTCAGGAACACTTAACACAACCATATTCCTATGCTTACTATTATTTTTCTTCCATGTATACCTATGATAATAATAGTAAAAAACGAAAGAAGGAATTTATAGCTAAGGTCAGGTCAAGTGTTAAGCCTGCAGGTAACTATGCTGCCTATATCTAGCTTTTCTGTTAATCACTGGGTCATTACCCTGGGTCTTTGTTTCTAACCGTGCTGATGCCCAAAACTAAGTATCATAGATGTAAACCTGCTACTAATAGTTGGGATAAGGCTGTTTGTTGTTGTATTTATTTATTTTTTATATGGGGATGGGGGTGTGGTTAAGGGCTTAACTGCAATAATTTTAATCTAATCAAAGAAACTTTACAATTAGTATCATACCGAGAAGCTACATCCAGCTGCATACAACCGGGTCCATACAATTAGCAATTTACATATTCCCCCAAATGTCCATATTTATATGCATGTACATATTTGAACTCCTAACAAATATCTTCCAATGTGTTCATAGCATAGTTACTAGAGCGAGAAGCAAAAGTGGGAAGCAATGCGGAATAGAGAAGCGGGAAGCGAGGCTCAATAAATCCTCGTGAAGCGAGAAGCGAAAACCGATTAAGAAACATTTGGAGAATAGGTAAAAAGCGATTGGGAAGCAAGTAAAGTACAATGTAGAAGTAACTTCAAACCATTAGAAAAAAATGTTATGAAATGAAAATAATATGTGAATAAGTGATTACGAGTAGGTAGTAATAAAGAAGTCTACAACCAATAAGTACTTGTACAATAATTGATTATTAGTAGAAAGTAAATAACAATAATTTATGATCAATAGTTTTAATTACAGTACAATAGAGTGAATAAACTTAATAAAGTAGTAAAAAACCTAAAACCTATGTTATGTAAGTAACAAAGAAACATAACATATAAATCAATATGCAAACCACTTATTACTAGTAAGATCAACTAATTATAAAGATTCAAATAAGATGGTTTTTATACAAGGTATTTTATAATTGGGATACTAAATCATTAATTTCTAGAAAATCATTATCAAATTTCATAAATAATATTTTATTCAATACCAACAACATAGGATTTACATTAAATAAAATATATTTTGTTTCCTAAATTATTTCCTAATCGATTGTATAGATGTTTCTACTCGCTTTCTCTAAAGGCTTCCACTTGTTTCTCCAATCACTTCACCATGTTTTTCACATTTGAGAAGCGTGTTTTCCACTATTTGGGAAAACGGTTTGAAATTAGCTTCCCAAATGAGCTTCTTAAGAAGCGAGCTTCCTACCTTGTACCAAGTTTCCCTGCAACTATGGTTTACAGTCAAGCAAAGGTTTTAAACAACAAAATTGAGCTGTTCAAGAAATTCAAGTGTTTCTTTCCACATCAGATGGGATTGAAACTTAAAGATTTAGAAGACCTATACTGCTAAAGGTATTTTGTGTCTTATCCATCCTTTGAAAATGTAACAGATAACAATCATTTAAGCATGAAAAGGAAATAATTAAATCCTGAAAGAACAACTTCAATTTGCTTAACATATATTGCATGACAATTCGACCAGAATTTGACCCTATATTAATAATAAAGAATCCAATTCATCAAAAGCACAATGAATTTAATCATCCGATCATCAAATTATGAATCATCAAACGCCAATCAAAAAAATAAAAAAAATAAAAAAGAAGATACAGACTTCGAGCTAACCTCTTCCCTAAGCATACTTAGGGCGCTTCATCTTCTCGAGCTCAAGCTGAGCTTCCATAAATATTTGCATCCTCTGGAACTCAAGATCCTTAGTGAACTCCATCCTCTGCCTCTCCAACTCCATCATCTGCTCCTGCTTAGACTTCTCAATCCTCTCATAAATCTCCCCGAACTTAAGAACCGCCCTCGCCAACTCCCCAAATGCCACCTGCTCAGAATCCCGATTGTTCCCACATTTCCGAAATCTGCCACTGAACACCATACCATCATCTCGCTCGTCGCCCACGCCACCGCGAGAGCTCTCAGTGGACCCAGCGGAGTTCACCCTAGACTTCGACGATGAGGCACCGGAATAGGCAGCGGCGCTAGGGTTAGGGTTTGGCTCCTCCTTGCATTGCTTAACGGTGAAGGAAAGAGCGGCGGACTTATGAAGGGATGCCGGCGGCTTCGGCATAATCTTCTTGATGGTGGCCATGGCGGTGGTGCCGATGAGCTGATCGAGACGGGAAAAAAACGGCCATTTTGAAGGGGCAGGCTTAGTTTTCTCGAGCTTGTACTTCTTCTTCAGGGTGTCTATCCGGTTCTTGCATTGGATGTCGGTTTTCTGGGGCTTACCGGCGTTCTGGCGGCCATTGACGGAGTCGGAGACCTCCCTCCAGTCTTTCTGCCGGAGATTACCGCGGTTAAGCTGAAGATAACGGTCGCCCCAGGCTTCGATTAGGGTTGCGGTTGCGTCTTCGCTCCAGCAGTCTTCGCGGCCACCACCGCCGTTGCCGCCGCCACCGCCACCGTTGTTGTGAGGGAAAGGGTGGTGGCGGTGGACCCGGGTGGTGGGGTGCGCACCGTGGTCCCCCAGAGCGTCCTTCATCAGCTGGTGTTTCTTGTCGTCGTGATGCGGGGAATGGGGTGTTTTACTCACACCGATCAAATTTTTAAGTCCCCGGACTGGCTGGGAGTAGGTACGGAAATCAGTTTTTCCTTATGTATTAGAATGACATGAAGGGACTGATACATCAGTGCCCGAAAAGTGATTTTCACTTTTTGGGGGGTGCTTATCACTTCTCAATGCTGATGTGCCCACCCCTATGCCATTCTAATACATTAGGAAAAACTAATTTCTGTACTTAAATCTTTTTGGCCTCATTTTCCTCTTTTTCTAAGTTCCCTCGCTTATTTTTAAGTACTCCAACGGCACTTCTCGTAATACCCTTTTAGATAAACGTCACACCTCCTACAAAACATTAAAACTCCTTGAGCTTCATTCACACGTCTCTGTTCCTAACCCTTAACATAAAGATCACAAATTGGGATTAAGTACGGAAACTACTTTCTTGATTTATTAAAATGGCATCAAGCAGCTAACATATCAGTGCCAAAAAGTGACTCACTTTTTAAGGGTGCTTATCACTCCCTTGATGCCATTCTAATATATCAAGAAAATCATATTTTCGTACCTAATCTTTTTCAAAAGATCCCAATCCTACACCTTTCATTTTTCCTCTTCCTCACATTCTCTTTGAATTCAAATCCATTCGCTCTCAAACCCTCTTCCTCACAAAGAAATGATTGGCGGGAAAGCAAGGTTGATGATGGCTAGTAGATCTAGGCCAGAAAGGAGGACCGCAACGCCCTACTCAGACTGGTCATTCCGAGTAAGGCAATCTCGTTTCGACAGCCCAACCAAGCAAGCCAGTCCAAACAAAAAAAAAATTCCAAAAAAATAAATAAAATTTTTTAATTTTACAAAAACTATTTTTTTAATTTAGAAATACCAATTTTTAATTTTTTTTACAACATAATGTAAAATTTTTAAAATACTTTATATTATAATATAATTTAAAAATAAATCTTTTTAAAATTAAAAAATAAATCTTTTTAAAATTAAAAAATATATCTTTTTAAAATACTTAATTCGTTATTGTGCACGTCTAACACAATATGACATATGTCAGATATGGATGTTGGAGATAAGTACTTCATTCCTACTACATTTGCCCACCAGCGTCATGTTATAGAGAGGGTTGACCCATCTAGGTATGCGGTATTTATCAACAACTCATACGCAGAACCTACAGCAGATGAGCATGATGTAGGAGAGGTGCCTAAGCATACTAGAGAAGCGCCTAAGGATGTTGTAGAAGCGTTTATCCCCGAAGCGCCTGCAGACCCGATACCCCTCACTAGCTATGATAAACATGTTGTTGCACTTATATGGAGACGTGATATTATGTTTTTAAGATTGAAAATCTGTACTTATTAATAATACCTGACGTATTAATAGTATTTGTTTTAATTGTAGGAGCGGCCGTTGCTGAAGTGTATTAGCCATGGAATGAAGGTAGTTTAATGAACGTACCAGTATCTAGATTTGTATAATGGGTTATGGCGGGGATATATTGAGCATTCTAGACTATTCCCACTGGTTCATAGTTCTTATTGGATAGTGAGCCACGTCGTCATCTTTGCATTCGTCAAGTGATGGTACCCCGAGATGAATACTTTTCACATGCCATTCGGGAAGATGACTATCACCCTAAATGATGTGAGCACACTACTTTCTATTCCCGTGGTTAGGAATACTGTCTCCCTCAACCTGACAGATGAGGCACAAACATTGATATCTTATGAACTTGGAGTAATGGAGGAGGAGGCCTGCGAGGAGCTTGAATCTGCACGTGATCAGTTAGTCAGGATGAAGTGGCTACAGAACAAATTTTAGGGGGTGACTAATGACTATGGTGATGAGGTGGTTAGATGCTTTGCCATGGCATACTTGCTCTTTTGCTCGGGTGCACGCTATTTATGGATAAAACAACGAGTTGGGTGCTAGTCGATTACCTCCACTGCTTGCAAAAGCTCAATAGCGCACATACTTATGCGTGAGGGGCCGTTGCGTTGACATATTTTTATCGACAATTAGGGTTTGTCAATTAGGTTGGTGGTACGGTAGATTGTTGAGTACCTTACGTTGATGGAGGGGTCGATATACAAGCATTTTCCCTTTATTGTTCTGCACCGGAACATTGATTATCAACCCCACTAACCACACATTTTGTATTATAGGCCACGCAGGGAGACAGGTAGTTGTATGGACAACGTGAAGGCACTCCGAGAGTCTGTTGATGCATGGGGCCCTAACGAGGTATTGTGTTTATTTTTATATAGTATAGTTCAATACTCTTTTTTCTGTAATTGTCTTTTATTTGTCTAATATATATGCTAACTTGTGCAGGTCATATGGTCACTATACGACAATTGCATGAAGCATCACCCACTGCCTGATATTGCGTACTATCATGGCATACTTAAATGCCTTGACATCGTGCAGCCCTATCATCTGATACGACTCCTAAGGTAGTTCGGGCAACAACAAATCATTTCATCTGCCCCATTGGCCTCGAGATAGCTAGTACATGGTGCCACTGCATCATCATACTGTCCTAGTTATGTCTTTTATGAGGAGGTGTAGGTGGTATGCCAAAGCCATGTACTCTCCGCTGAGCATCGATCCTTGCCTTCATGTTACCTTGATGATTGTGCACCGGGCTATATGGACTGGTATGCACCCGTACCACATCAATACTTGCAAAACCCAAACCATAGATTGCATGGAGCACCACAACCTCAATAGACACGCACGGGGCAACCATACACAATAAATGAGATATATCATTTCAAAATTCGTATTTCTCGTATTTCTCTCATTTTAGTTAGTTTTTTCATTGCAACTTATATTGTATTTATATGTGTTTATTTTAACATGTTGAGCGGATCGTGTCTTTATTGAGACCAGTTGTGGAGGGTCATCCTGAGAGGACCCCACATAGTAGTTTGGTGTCTACGATTATGCGGGTCCGAGATATCATGACTTGTCGCGGCGAACGCACGACGGCGACACCAACGAATACGTAGAGACGAAGGAAGAGGTCAATCACAAAGACCACAAAGACATTGTTTTTTCCTTTTTAGTCGACGAGTTATATTTTGTATTTTATAGGGGATGAGGCTCCTAATACATTGTATTCTTTTGTTCGAGCATGACCCTATTTATATAAATCACAGTTTTATTTGTTTGCATTCCTTCTTTACTTGTTATTTTGGTTACATTTTTATACTTTAAAACCATGCACTAAAAGATCTCAATCACTCAATGAAAAAATAAAATAAAATGATAGGTAAAAATATAACGAATTAATATAATTGGTAGGTTAACTGTTGGGAAAGCTGCAAAAATATGATACAGGTACTAGCTCAATGGTAGGGCTGTTGGAAATGTGTCCTGACAAAGCCATTCATATAAAACATAAGCATGATTAATTAATTATTTAATTAATAATAATTAATATTCTATCATCACATGAATTTGTTTCTTTATATGGG
>JAOXJP010000001.1:20994183-21016847 GCA_025762735.1 Platanus orientalis
AGTGGTCCCACAACACTAGGACCCACCAAACCATCCTAAAAGACCACATGAACATGTTGATTTGATCAGCTCCCAACGCCTAAATTTCACCCTGAATTAAATTCAGACATTAAACATTCGGGCGTCAGACCAAAAAACAGGCGTTAGGCCTATAACAGATGACCAAGTAGCCTATTTCGAGAGATCGTATCTCCACGTAAGCAAGTGCCATGATCCCTAGGGTTGCATAATGTAACCCTGGGAATCTTACTCTAACTTAACCTAATGGTCTCACAACATTGGGACCCACCAAACCATCCTAAAAGACCACATGAACATGCTGATCTGATCAGCTCCTAATGCTTGAATTTCACCCAAAATTAAATTCAGGCATTGGAAATTCAGGCATTGAGATAAAATTCAAGCGCTAAGCCTGAAAGACAGAAAAATACAACTCTCATTTTCTCCCCTTCATGTCAGGGTTGAACCTAACCCTAAAGAATCAACCAATGAGTAATTCAGAGGGGTCTATCCCTCTAAGGACTTAACCCATTAAGGGTTTCCTGCAATTAGAATAGGATAGCATAAGAGACAATGTTTGGATTTTTCAGGAACCAACGCCTGAATTTCACCCTGAATTAAATTCATACATTGAAAATTCAGGTGTTAAGGGTAAATTTAGGCGTTAAGCCTAAGAAAAATCCAATAAATACATAACTCAAAATTCACAAGGCATGGACATTGATATACTTTAAGACTTGTATGAATGGGAGAAGCCGCCCTAAAAAGGTGAGTATTTGGAGTGCCTAACACCTTTTCCAAATGCAACCAAATAAATTACCCAAAATCTCGGGAATGTAGACTAGTATTAGGAGTTAAACCCCTAAACCTTCGGGTTTAAACTTCTCTTCTTCCTCGAAGAGGAGAACCAACGTCCAACTCCGTCAGTTAACTCCGAATTGGTGGCGATTCCAAGCAAAGCCTAACCCTCGCACAAAGGGGTTAGCAACCCTTCACGCACTGGCATTGCACAATGAAGAGTGGGCTCGGAAACCATGGACGGGCGGGGGCGTCAAACGCCTCTCCTCGGACCCTGACGTCTATGGAGGGGAAGAAAATAACATTGCAGTTAAGACTCTTGGTGAGATGGTTAATGGATAATAGGTTTAATATAAAGTTAGGCACATGCAAAATAAAAGACAACAATAAGGAAGAAGTAACAAGTATGTCACCATGTCTAGCAATAGATGAATAGGAACCATTCGCAATGTCGACTTTGTCTTTTCCAAAACTGTCATGATAGGATTTGAAGAGGGAGGACATACCAATCATGTGATGGGAGCTCTTGAATCAATGACCTAAGAGTCCTGAGATGTGAAAACAGACACGGATAAAGCTGATGCCGATCATGGTTCCAAATCTTGCGCGAGACAACCATGTCTTGGTCTTGCGCCCTTAGGAGACGATAAGGTATGTGTATTCGAGATCTCCCCAAAACTTCACTCGTATCGCGAGACATATCGTACGTCTCGCGATACGTGTCCAGTTTTGGACCATTTTTTGATAAAATGATGGGAGACATGATACAGGGTGTATCGCGTCTTGTGTTTTGCAGTCGAAACCCCCACCCGTATCACTAACTTCAAAAATCCCTAAAAAATTCATTTTTTTGCTGTTTCTTTGTAGATTTAGCTTCCCTAAACTAAATCTAAGACCCCACTTGAGTCCATTTTGATTGAAAAACTTGATTTGAACTGGATCAAACCCGAGACCCTAAATCTTATAAAAAACTTTTGTAATCTTTTTATTTCTTCTCTAATCCTTCTAAATTTTTTATATGTTATACACTTGTGATGTATCTACACATTCATGGAAAAAATATTTATTTATTTATTTAAAAAAAAACAATTAAAGAAAATTCCAAAAAAATTATATAAAATGAGCATTGTTTGGTCCAACTTTTTTATATGATATACTACATCTCATTTTACACATAGTATGTCAATTTGGTAGATTTCTGAAAATAAAATATTTTCTGTATTTATTCAACAATTAAAAAATCAAAATTTTTTTGAAAAATGCCAAAAAATAAAAAATTCATAAATCATATTTGAACATATTGTTCCCTTAATTCTACTATGTTTTTTTGTATTTTTTTATAAAAAATTAATAAGAAATTTTAATTTAAAAAAAAAAAATAGAAAACTACATAAAACATGTATTCATAAGTCATGTAGAAGTGGAAACATTTTGAACCCTATGATATATAGAAGTGTATTGATGAGGATTGAACTAGTTGGCACTTGGCAGCAGTCTTGGTACTAGTAGACGCTGGTACTATTCTCTATCTCATTATATTATATTTCTCTAGTTTTATAGTTTTACTGTTGTAAACTTGTACTTTTGTAATACTTTGCATTACCAATGAATGAGAATGTCATTATTGTTTGAGTTATACATTTGTATCATTGATTATGTTTTGTCTATGGGTTTGTAGCTTTATTGTGTAATGTGTAGTGTTATTTATCAACCTCTAACACTTAAAATTCTAGACATGCACGGCAACATATGTCACAACGATACCGATTCCCAACTATTGATATCCAAGTGTGTAATGGAGTATAATAGTTTATAAGTGTTTAATGATATTTATTATAACATTTTCTAAGGTTTCATTTAAAAAATTCCAAGGCTTACATAGTGTTTCTATAGATTCTATTGGTGATAACATATGTCATGAAGGTGACAGTTCTCCCAATCATCATAGATGGTTGTTTCTTATATTTATTGATTCTTAAATGTATATTAGTGTTTGTTCTATCAAATCTTGAAGTTTCATATCAAAATTCCTTCATTTGATTAGCTTTTCCCTTGTTCTCACTGTCTCCCGGTTTCTTACTCCATCTCCTTGCGATAAGTTGTGAGATGCAAAATGTCTCCGTTTCCCTAAACCGTGATACAGGACGCGATAATGAGATTTTAAACCTTGATGCAGATGTACTTGAAAGGCTGAAACTAAAGCTACAAACGATGTGTTGGGAGATGCTGGAAAAATATCAACTTGAAGGAGGAGTTTGAGGGGTAAGATGAGGGACTGAGAGGAAGAAAACCCTAAAGAAAAGTCACGGAAAGTTGAACTCCTAGGGTGGGTAGTTTCTATGGATAGAAGCCCAGAAAATTCTGATGAAGGAAGAAAGTAGGATCAAGAATAGAATCAACGAATCAGAAACTTAATATAAGGATTTAAAAGAATTTCTCATAATTGATTAAGGCTTAGCATGGGTAAGAAATCCTGAGAAAATAGGGAGAAGCGTATTATTCAGGTGGAAGCTAATACGTTTGACATTCTACCTAAATGGATTGGGAAGGAGAAGGTGATTTGTATTATTGAAAGGGGTGTTGGCTTCCAGTCTCGGATATCAATAAGGGAAAGAAACATTGGGTGGTTATGTGACTGCTTGCAGGATGCTATTAATTTGGACTGGAACCACCGTTTGATTCGTTCAAGGAAGGAGGGCTTGAAGGTGATCCTCTTTCGGTGTTTGGAGAAATCAAGAGGAAGGTTTGCTCTAGTCTCCATACTGGATGAATTGGGGAAAGGAAGGTCGGTAGCGTTACCTGCTAGCAGTGGGTATTTTGGGTGGTCTAATATTATGAAGGGTATTTAGGAGGTGTGTGGTTTGATAGGGGGTTTTACGAGAGGCAAAGCTGGATACAAGTCGGTTCTGTTGCAGGAAGCTGATGTTGGTGTTGGGTCTCGGTTGGGTGAGGCACCTCTAATAGGTGGAGAGATTATCATTGTTAATGGACGTCTGGGAATTCAAACTTGTTACGGACGAAACCCATCCATGGGTTTCTAGGAGAAGGCAGTAATCTGTGGCAGGAAGGATGTGTCGATGGGTTGGGATGTGGTGTGTAAGCGTTTGGGATCAATCCTTCACGTCAACAATCCTTAGCGCAGCCTTGACAAATTTAGGTGTGTAGTGGTGCTGGAATTAGTGGAGGTGTCTAGAAGGTTGGTGAACCTGAGACGAGTGCAGGTGAATGGATTGGGATGGGTTGAGCTATTGCGATGGACCCCGGAAGCTAATGCCTCCTACTTGAGGGAGGAACCTATATAGATAGGAATTCGGGGATTGCCTATGAATCTTTGGTCCATGGGCTTTTTTAGGGCTGTATAGGAATTTGGGTTCTCTTGATTACCAAAATCTATGGAAACATGTAGAATTAAAGCGGATATTTACTTGTAACATTGAGTAAACTTGCTAATTGCTGGGTGGACATTTCAGTGGGCAAAATCAAAGATGGGTGACCAGAACTGGAACAGCCGGTATAGAAGGGGACCTCCGCCATGGGTGTGGCCTTCCTACAATGGGAAAAATCATTATCGAGATGACTTGGGTGAAGATTCTGAAACTTTTTTGAAGCAGAGAAAGAAGGAGTTATAAAGATGTGGTCTTAGAAGGCTTGACCTGGCCTTTAGCTCAGGGACCGAAAAATGGTGAAGAAGTTGGGCCAGAAGGTAATATCGTTCAGGAAGGAGGACTTGGCTGACCGGTTGAAGAGAATGGAGGCTTGTTTAGTGTGAAGGGTTGTGGGGGATTATCCTAGCACGTTTGCTCTAAGGGAGTGGGGGAAAAGGGCATGGAGGATTGGGGGGAGCTTCAAGTAAGGAGGTTACCAAAGGGGCTATTCCTGTTTCATTTCCCTTTGGTCTCTGAAGTGGAAAGGGTGTTGAAGGCTAACAAAATGGATTGGCAAGGGGGTATATTTTAAATGGATGTATGGCACCCTACAACAGGCTGCAGATGGAATGAGAGGAAGGAGGGAAAAACATGGGTTTGTGGGTTGCCGTTACATCTATGGGGTTGGAACATGTTTGCAAGAATTGGGGAGGTATGCAGTGGCTTAATAGATTATGAGAGCTACGAAGCAGGATCGATAGAGTGGGTTGTTCTCAGGGTGTGTAAGCTGGAGATAGCACCGGAATACATGTGGGTTTCAGATGAAATGCTCATTTACCAGGTTCATATATGGAAACAAGCTCTTCCAAGAGCCATTCCGGTAACGGCGTGAGAGCAATACCAGGAGGGAAAGGGGAGGAGGAAGGAGAGGACACGTTGGGGAGCAGGAGAGGGAAGGGAAAGGCGGGAAGAATTACTGGATTTGAATTTTGAATCAATTGCACCCTTGTCTGACACCGATCGTGCAAAGGATTTTGGTAGTTGGCAACAGAAGGAAGGAAGGCGATGGCCGAACTGGAAATTAGGGGGTTTAAGAGAGAAGGGGTTGAACCAGGTTAAACTGGGGTTTGCTTATTCTCATAAACCGGAGATATTTTCGAAGTGTGATGGGAGAATAGAATGGATGGGCCTCAAAATTGAAGCCCAGTCAGATACATGGCTTCCAAAAGGGGCAGGAATAATGGGGGCTGGGCCCCAAGGAGGGATCGAATGTGGACCAACCCAGTATCTACTCACGTAGGGTGTACTTAAGGAAGGGCCTCGATCAAAATCAAAGACGATCAGGTAACGATGTATCGAAGTGTTCCAATGACAACAACTCTGGATCTGGAGTTCTAAGAAGACACAAAGGCCATGGGGAGTGTATAAGAAGGGGAGGAGAGGAGACACGAGGAGGAAACTTCAGGCGTGGAGACAAAGGGGGGCTTGAATGGAAGAGGAAGGAAGAGAAGATTACCCTGGGGATGTCAGCAAACCCAATCCCATCACGGAAGCCTATGCAGGGGATAGTAATCATTGAGAATAAAGCCCAGGTAAGTAGGGATTCGACATAGAGCCGTTGGGTAAAGGGAAGGAGAAGATGGTCTACAGGGACTCGATAAGTGAAGAAGACGACTGGGAGGAGGAAGGGGAGAGATGTGGAGTGCAGGGGAGATAGAAGAATGGAGGGTTGGGATCAGAAGGGAGGTGTAGCAAGTCCAGATGCTCCAACCCACATCCTGATAGGTATAATCTTCAAGGCGATTTATGGGGGTCCTACGAGATGGGTGGAAGGGGCAATATTTAGCCTTTACAAATTATTAAGAAGGCTTGGGGGGATTATTCAACAGAGGGATCGATTAGGGAGGATTACATGGGGAATGAGATATGCAGGGAGAAGTATGAGGAGGATTCGATTATTGACATTGATCCAATCCTGATGTTACCTCCTGATCTTCAGTCTGAATGGGTTGTTAAGAGGGTGGTTGAAGTTAAAAGAAGGTTAAGGTATGCTTTCAAGGGAATGAAGCAGTGGGTTAAAGAGAAATTGAGAGAAAGCAGAGTTAAAGTCCGTGCAGGCCTAGGAATACAAATCTTAATGCTTAAGGGGGTAGAAAGACTAGAGAACTAAAAAACCTGTACTCGGGTGTGAACTATGATGGAAGGGAAATGGGGAGAAATAGAAGAAGAGGGTGTAAGGGAACAAGCCAATCGGATTTGTATGATGAAGATAAACATTAGTTCTTGGAATGTTAGGGGGTTAGGGAGGAGGGAGAAAAGATGGGGGTCAAGGATATGATGAAAAGGTGGAAGTTTGATCTATTTTGCGTGTAGGAAACAAAGGTGCAGGAAATTAACAAAGTTATGAGTATGGACCTGTGGAGGAGGAGACTGTTTGAATTTGTTCATAAGCGGGTAGTAGGAAGGGCGGGAGGAATCCTTGTGGCATGACATTCGAATATCCTGGAGGTGGTGGATTCCGATATAGGGGAATTCTCAATATATGTGCTTTGTAGAAATAAGGATGATGACGGGTTGTGGGCGTTCTCGGGGGTGTACGGTCCTTGCAATTAGGTGGATTTTGTGTTGATGCGGGAGGAGATGAGGAGGATGCGATCCCTTTGTCAGGTTCCTTGGTGTGTAGGGGGGACTTCAATGCCATAAGATATCCAGAGGAAAGACTAGGGGCAACTAGATTCAATATCCAAATGCGATCCCTTTTTCATGATAAATGCTTCTTGGATATAGGCAACAATGCTACTTACATTGCCTTTATCCCTAAGAGGGAGGGGGAGGATCAGCTTTCCGACTTTCGACCTTTGGTGGGCAGCACCTATAAAATTATATCCAAATGCTTAGCATTGCACCTCAAAGAAGTCCTTTGGAGCATTGTTTCAAAGGAATAGGGTGCCTTCCTTCAAGGGCATTCCATGGCTGACGGGGTTCTTTGTGAAAATAAATGCATAGATGCCCGGATTCGCAAGGAAAAACCTAGGGTATTTTGCAAATTGGACATTGAGAAAGCCTATGACCATGTAAATTGAGACTTCCTTCATGTATGTGATGAGGAGATGTGGTTTTGGCCTGAAATGGAGGAAATGAATTTGGAAGTGTGTCAGTCTGGTGTTGTTTTTCAATGTTGTTGAATGGGGTGCCGAAGGGGCACTTTAGTTGTGGTAGGGGTATCCATCAGGGGGATCCGTTATCTCTAATTTTCCTTTTAGTACAGAGGTTATAGGGGGTTTGCTTGGCAGGGTGGCGGAAGTGGGCATGCTCAAAGGCTTTTCAATTGGTCAGGCTCAGGGGGAGGTGGTTGTATCCCATTTGCAATTTGTGGATGATAGATTGATACCATCATTTTTTGTGATAATTTCTAATGGGAGATTAGATGCTGCGGTGTGTGCTTCATTGCTTTGAGGTGGTATTTGGCCTTCGTTTAAATTTGGGCAAAAGTTCTTTGATTCCAATTGAAGAAGTGCCCAATTTGGATCAACTTGCGGCGGATTTAGAATGTAGGCAAGTGAAGCTTCCATCCACTTACCTTGGCCTCCCGCTTGGTGCTTCTTATAAGCAGAAGGAGGTGTGGTTACCCTTGGTTGATAGGATGAAGAAACGACTTAATGGTTGGAAGGCCCACCGTTTTTCAAAGGGTGGAAGGCTTATATTGATAAAGGCGTCGTTGGCAAGTATCCCTATCCATTATTTATCTCTCTTTGTCTTGCCTAAATCAGGTTGTTTTGAGTTGGAAAAAATCCAAAGAGACTTCCTTTGGAAGAGGGGGGAGGATGTGAAGGGTATGCACCTGCTTGTTTGGGAGAGGGTTTGTACCCCGAAGGACAATGGGGGTGCAGGGATTCGGTCCTTGAATTCTATGAATAAGGCTCTCCTTTGCAAATGGTTGTGGAGATTCAGGAGCGAACCTAAGTGTTTGTGGTGGCATGTGGTGGCTGCCAAATTCAGTGTTGCAGATGGGTGGGACCCCTCGGTTCAGTGGGGCCTTTATGGGTGTAGCCCTTTGAGGGGTGTTATGTAGTTTTTTCCTTTATTCAGAGAAGGTGTGGCTTTTGAGGTAAGGGATGGCAGAGGGGTAAAATTTTGGGAGGATTCTTAGTACGGGGAGAGGACGCTCAAAGTTGATTTTCCGGATGTTTATGACCTGGCAGTGAATCCTACGACTTTGGTGGCAGCAAACGTCTCAGTTCATGGTAAGGAGATAGTATGGAATCCGACTCTTAGAAGAGATCTGTTTGATTGGGAAGTCTCAAGGGTGACTGAGTTTTTAGCCTGTTTGTAGGATTCGCATATCAATTTGGACCTTGAAGATAGGAGGGTGTGGAAGGTTGCTATAAGGGCGAGTTCTCAGTCAAGTCTTGTTATGGACACATGGTAAGATCAAGGATGGTTGTTGGTCTGTGGAAGGAAATTTGGAATAATGGGATTCCTCCTAAGGTTCAATTCTTCATATGGACAGCGGTGTTGGAGAAAATTTCCACAATGGATGCTTTATGGCGGAAATGATTCTATTTGCCAAGCATTTGCCTCCTGTGCTTCCATGATGTGGAGTCCATATCCCATCTTCTCATCCATTGTCCCTTCTCTTGGGAGATTTGGTGTGGGGTGTCGAGGGATTTCTGGAGCACTTTTGTTGCTTCTTGGGATCTACATGACCTTTTATCTAGTTGGAAAAATCTGGCATTGGGAGCTTTTGGTAAGAGGGTATGGCGGTTGGCTCCCGCTACGGTGTGCTGGGCAATTTGGTTGGAGAGGAACAACAGGATATTCAGAGGGTTTTCTGAGCCAGCTTGGAAGGTCTATAGTTGAGCTAATGAGTTTATTTTATTTTGGGCTAGGCGTTGCAAGGGCTATGATGGATTGCTTAATGGGGATCTTCTTAGACATTGGGTGAGAAGTAGAGGGCTCTCCGAGTTCTAGTTGGTTTGGGCTTTTCTTGTTCTCGAGGGTTCTTCCCTCTTTCTTTTCCTTTCTCTTGTTAGTGGGGATTTTTTGTCCCCTTTGTATTTTTTGTTTTTTGGCTTTTTTTAATTAATTTTTTTCTCATAAAAAAAAACATGAATGCTATTATTATTATTTTTTTACAGAAAAAAACTGAGAAACAAACCGATGAAATGCCTCAATTTCCTCCCTAGATAGATGACCATTTAATAGTGAGGTAGGAGGAGTGTTCGTGGGCTCTGAAGTCATGGAAGCTACTGAGTGCGCACTGGGTCGATAGCCTCCAAATCTCTTACTGCCTCTATCTCGTTGTTGTTGTCGTGGAGAAAGATCCTGTGGCCGTCAATGCAAATCCCAACATTGGTCCTTAGTATGTTTGGATCTACCACAATGCTTACACTTGAAGGCAATCCCGATTATCCAAAGAAGTACTAAAACAACCACCACGACATCGAGAAGAAGAATCCCCTCTGCCTCCTCGGTTGGAGGAGGAGATGAATGTTGATTTTTCTATCGCAGATGATAGATTCATTACTCTTCGGCGTCCCCCTTCCCTGTGAACATGTGCATACACCTCATTCAACAATGAGGGTTTCATATTTAGGATTTGGGCTCTGATTTGCTCATATTCAGGACTTAAACTAGCTAGAAATTGAAACAATTGTATCTCCTCAACATGTTTCTTATATGCTGAAACATCCTTTGTACATGCAGGACAGAAAGAGGAATACTAATCTAGTTCCTCCCATAACTTCTACAGAGAAGCATAGTAGATGCCTGGGGGCTGATCCCCTTGTTTGAGTTGTGCAATCCTTTGTTGTAGATCATATACCTTTGTTGCATATCCAATCTGCGAATAAGCTTGAGATAGAGATTCCCAGATTTGATGAGCAGTGTCTAAGAAGCGATAATGATCACTTATTTCTGGTTTAATAGAGCTCAACGACTAACCCATAACCATAGCATTTTCTATCTTCCACTTTTGATACTTTGGATTAGCCTTGGGATGAACTTCTATTAAACCTGTTAAATAATCCTCTTTGTCTTTACCTTGAATATAGATAAGAACAGATTTGGACCAAGATAATTTGTGCCATCGAATTTCACAGTAGTGATCTGGAATCCCCATCAGCAAGGGAGCCTCCTAGGTCACTCTTATTTAATTCCCTAGAAGTCTTGGCAGTCTTTTGAGATTCTTCTGACATGATTTAATCTAGGAGCAACCACCAACAATCCACATATGATTAATGCACCTTGACTACACAACAAACTGACGTGGTAAGCAACCCAATACTAACACACCATAGGTTAACTTCACATCAACAACTTGTGGGTACACACCAAATACACCCTAATCACTATTAGGGACACCACACAAATGAGCTTCTAACATCAGAGGAGTCGGCACACAAAGGGACATAGGGGGACACGAGTTTCAGCCACATGGTGTCCAATCTGGGCATAGGGAACATCACCTTGATGTTGGTTAGATGCAAAGCATTGTTTGGAGCAGATCAAAGAGGTTGACACTGGAGGGAACTCGAAATTCTACCATACAGTATCCATTTTGGTCACAGAACTTGTCGACTAGTGTGAGGTTGTAGAACACCTTGGCCAACAACTATTGTTCTTCAGTGATGTTTGAAGAGGAAAAGGCTTCCAAACACAAGCCTGAGCATGTAATGATGAACAGAAAGGGAGGCGTCACTGTTTGCAACGAGATCTGTTGTAGATCTCTCAAAACTCTACCAAATCGAGTGGAACAAGTTGGAGATGAAAGCTAATGCAAAATCGACCCTTCCTCTTACGGCATTCGAAAAAAACAACTCTAGATTTGCCCAGATCAATGATTTTCATCGGATATGGGGAGATTTCCTCACAGTAGAAAAATAGCTCATAAAAATAGTTTTAGGATCAAAAAATTCCAAAAAAATCACCATAATACTCCTCATCAAAAACCACACCAAGCCATGTTTTCCATTCGACTTGACCTCTTTACAGCCTGGCTGATATTAGCGTCCATACAGCTAACGTCAGCCCTAATTCTGGCCCTTTTTTGTCTTCAAGTTTCTCTGGTGATCGTGCACTGATTCGAGGATGAAAACCATACTCATACACCTGCAAGAAGATTAGAGGAGGAAAGAGAAAAGAAAGAAGAGAGAAGATGAGAGGGAGAATCGCATTAGAGAGTAATTCTCTCTATTCAAGTTACTTATGTTAATAGAGGGATGGTATACCACAGTGTATGGTATACCATACATTTACATGTATAAAGTACATCTGACAATACTACCCTTCATGTGATATCATAACTTGGGATTGTCCACTTCTACAGTTACCTTGGCTCACTCAAGTATTGCTTGTCTTGCTACTTAGAAGTCTTGGGTTATTGACTTGGGGGCTTTTGAGCATGTGACTGGTATGTTTCTCAATTTGACTCTTTTAATTCATCTAGACCTCAATCCACTGTGGTTCTTGCTGATGGTTCTACATGTTCTATTAGTGGTCGTGGAATGGCCAATCTTACATTTTCATTGTCTCTTAAATCTATTCTCAATGTTCCTAAATCTAATTTCTTCTTGTTGATCCTGGATGCTCCTGCATCATCTATGTATTGAGTGACGTGATTTTATCTAATACCTGTTCCAACCTTTTAACTTCATGGTTATAGGTAAGACCCTAGCCTCTTTGATCTCTTTATTATTCTTATATTATCAGTCTAATCTATGTTTTCTACCCGAGTCTTCTTTATTGTCCAAAATAAAAATCTTTCTAAATTGATCTTTGTTTCTTAAAAATCTGAGTTGTTTTTGTGGTTGGTTATACTTGGTTCTTAAAATTTATTATTATCTTTGTTTAACATCAATGAACAGCCCTTAATACTCCTGTATTTGAGTGGCTTGATTTCTTTACTTCTGTCAAGAGTTCTCCCAATCAACTTGTTCTTCTTCCCCTTATATCTATTGATTTAAAGTTCAGATTTTGCTTAAATTTATCACCTTTTTTCTACCCCTAATTTCTTGCATACTTGTGGTGTTTTATTTCCCTTTTAGAGATTGATTTCTGTCATAACAGAACCTATTTACATCAAGTGATTAGTAATCTAAGTCTGAAATTTACATATCAGTTTGCGTTTCCCAAAGTTCAGCACCTAGGGCTTGATTGTTTAATTTCCCTAGTGTTTTTATTTGTTGCCTTTTGAGTCCTAGTTGTATCCTACGTCATGATTTTTCCTACCAATACCATAAATCCCTTGTTTGACCTGCCCAGTCTTCTAGATTTCTCCTTGAACAAAAGATCATCAGTCTTTGTAAAATCTGTTCAAGATTTCTGTGTTAGGACCCTTAAATTGCAAGATTTTTTTGTTTTTTTTGTTTTTGTAAGATTGCAAGATTCTTTATAAATGCTAATAGCTTCCTCTATCAGAAGCCTAATCCTATGGGCCCAGAATTATAGGATCGCACACTTGTCCTACATTAGAAAGTTTACTGATTAGATATGATTCGCATCAGACTATACACATTGATCATCAATGGAGCAAATGATATTGTGCTCCATTCTACTTTCATCAGTAAGCCATATGATACGGTGCCCTTTGGGTAGGCTGTAATATCTTGTTCCATTCAGCTTTCGTGGCTCCACCAAAATCTTTCAGTTTTGACTGGATCTTAACTGTCCAATGCAGTGGCAATACAATATTTAAATGGTTGAGACTGTCAGAACAGAATGGTCTTTCGGTTTCTGTCCAATCCAATGGAAGACCTAACATTTGAGAGTTCTTATTGATGTCAGTGTGTCACATGTAAGATCTCCCCTAGGTCCACATAAGAAGCCTGGACCATCTATCCAGAATTCCTTTTCCCTTTCTGTATCCAAATAAGATTTCCATTTATAAAAGGTTTTCTCTGCAGGTTGAGTGACTCATAATGTGCTGACTTATGACTACCTTGTTTATTATCAGGACGACTGTTTTATGCTTGTTATGAAAAGTGGAAGATTTTATTTTCTAATTGTTGAACGTTATGTTTGGGACAACAGTTTACACTTAGTAACATGTAACAATTTTAATACACACACCAATATTGTTTCCAGTGGTGCATCCAAATCTCTTTGTATCGGTTTGCATGTATTTATGTTTTTTCTAGTTTTAATCTTCATTTGCAGCGCAATTGTGAAGCCCTGATGCTGCTCCAAAAGAATGGTTTGCAGAAGAAAAATCCTTCAATTGCCATTGTTGCCACTCTATTTGGAGACAAAGAAGATATTGCATGGCTAGAGCAAAATCATTTAGTGGGTTGGAATGAAGCAGAATTGGATGGACTACTAGAGCATGGAACCTATGACGATGCCCAACGAAAAGCAATTGCCTTAGGTTTGAACCAGAAGCGGCCTGTATTAATAATACAAGGACCTCCTGGTACTGGAAAGACAGGTTTGCTTAAAGAATTGATTGCACTTTCTGTTCATCAAGGTGAAAGGGTGCTTGTGACAGCACCTACAAATGCAGCTGTTGACAACATGGTAGAAAAGCTTTCAAGTATTGGATTAAACATTGTGCGTGTTGGAAATCCAGGTAGAATATCTACAGCTGTTGCTTCAAAGTCTCTTGGTGAAATCGTCAATACTAAGCTTGAAACTTTTCGGAAAGAGTTTGAGAGGAAGAAGGCAGATCTAAGAAAGGATCTGCGGCATTGTTTAAAGGATGATTCTTTAGCTGCAGGCATACGTCAACTTCTAAAACAACTAGGGAAGGCACTGAAGAAGAAAGAAAAGGAGACTGTGAAAGAAGTATTATCAAGTGCTCAAGTTGTACTCTGCACCAATACTGGAGCTGCTGATCCATTGATCCGAAGACTGGAGACATTTGATCTGGTTGTTATAGATGAAGCAGGGCAAGCAATTGAGCCATCTTGCTGGATCCCAATTTTGCAGGGAAAGCGCTGTATACTTGCAGGTGATCAATGTCAGCTGGCTCCAGTGATTTTGTCCAGAAAAGCCTTGGAAGGTGGACTTGGTGTATCTCTTCTTGAAAGAGCATCAACTTTGCATGAAAGTGTTCTGGCAACCAAGTTAACAACACAATATCGGATGAATGATGCAATAGCCAGCTGGGCTTCAAAAGAGATGTATGATGGATTTTTGCAGTCTTCTCCGACGGTGTCCTCACGCCTTCTTGTTGATTCTCCATTTGTCAAGGTATGTTTACCCAGTCAGGTTCTTCAGTTAGTCATTTACAACGTCAATTATCTTCATGTAATGGCAGTATGCAGAGCTTTCCTTCTTTATAAGCCACAAATATATAGCAACCTTTTTGTCACGAATCTTGCTCTAATTTTAGAGTAATGGCCTACATAGTACCTTATATTTCAAGTGTCCTATGTTTCACATCTGAAATATGTGAATTAATTTCTGATTCTAGTTCTTGATTACTTATGAAGGCTCAAATGGCTATATGAAGAAGGCTTTGAATTTATAAAGGGTCAAGAAACCATCTTTTGTAAGGCTTGCCCTGATGTTGACAGTGTTTTGTTTCCTATAAGAGTATTTGACTTTTGTTTCCCATACAAGTTGAAGGTGCTAGAAGGACTAAAGAAAGG
The DNA here is from genome assembly GCA_025762735.1 of Platanus orientalis. Taxonomy (NCBI): domain Eukaryota; kingdom Viridiplantae; phylum Streptophyta; class Magnoliopsida; order Proteales; family Platanaceae; genus Platanus; species Platanus orientalis. Next base: position 21,008,936 of record JAOXJP010000001.1, read on the forward strand.
CAGAAATTGACCTGGGTTGAGGTAGTAAGGAGGGACATGGCAGCTTGTAATTTAACGGCAGATATGGCCCTAAACAGAGCAGAATGGTGGAACAGGATTCATGAAGCCAACCCCAAATAGTTGGGATAAGGCTGTTTGTTTGTTGTTGTGTAGAAGGGTTTTGGCCTTTTCCACTTCTTCTTTCAGTGCATTTATATTGGTACGGAAGAAGGGAGCACTATATTAGCTGTAGAAGATCAAATGAACAAGATAGATGATATATTCTTGGCCTTGGTTGTCTTCAATGAGTATTTGTTATGTGGCCCTGGTACTGGATTGTACCTCTAACAAAGTTCACAAGCAATTGAGAATTACATTGTCTGATTTACCTGCATGGTATGATCATGGAACACGGAACCTTAATTTGTGCCCTTGTATGGAACTGAAGGTTCATAACTGTTTGACATCATGAGCGATATGGTATATCATGGCTTGTGTTGGTGGAAGACTTAGTTCTCATAATTTTCCTCTTTCAAATATCATTCTTTTATCCTTGTTTTCCATGTTTTATCTAATTTTATATGATTGTCAGTTGTTTTTTATCATCCTTTTATGTAGATGTTTGGATTTTGGTGACGGTTGATTCAGTTCTGAAAATCCTCATGTCAACAATTCAAAACTGGTTCCTGGCACTGGCACGTGGTTAATTTGTATTTATTGCATACATTTTAGCTAGATTACCCTTATTGGTTACCATGTATCTAATTAAACACTATTGTTTACCCATACATAATTGATTAGGAACTGGAGGATGAAAAATCTGCATGGGAAGAAAAAATGTTTTAGTAAATATATATGGTAGGGATGGCATTGTGTGTGGCTAAATAGATGAGCCTTCTTGCCTGCCCTTATTGGGGCATGTTTGGTATGATGTAATCAGGGTTCAAGTTTATACACAGTGTGTTGGGTTCAGTTTGCATCAATCCCCAAACTTAATTACAATGTGTTAATGGTTTGAGGTGTAAGTCTCTCTCTCTCTCTATTTTTCTTTGTTTTGATCAAGCTTTTCTCCTTTATCTCCTGTCATACTGCAGACCCTGCTCTCCCCTTCCCTCCCTGTCTTGTCCTGCCTCATATCGTTCACAGGGAAGACTAGATAAGGGTGAGGGATTGGTTTGATAAGGTCAGGTTCATAGTGATCAGCCCTTTCAGAAATCAATCTATTGTCATCCCAGTATAGAGCAGTTTAAACACAATTGGTTAGTTAATGATTAATTTCGCCATACCAAAAAGAGGATCTCTGAAATCTGTATTGTGAAATGCTTTGAGAAACTTGAATTTTTTTGGCATGCTAGAAGTATCAGGGGTATCATATTCACTTTTTGCTTCTGTTCTATTATTTAATTTAGTGTCCAAACCATTGTGCTAACAATGCTTATATTGTAACTGTAGGCAACATGGATAACTCAGTGCCCATTGCTCTTGCTTGATACACGAATGCCATATGGTAGTTTGTCAATTGGCTGTGAGGAACATTTGGACCCCGCTGGCACAGGTTCTTTCTATAATGAAGGAGAAGCAGATATAGTTGTGCAACATGTCTTCTCTCTGATTTATGCAGGTATATGTTAATTATCTTTTGGAATATGTATTGGCTATTAGCTTGAGTCCCACCATCTCGTTTGCAATCGGAGTTAGGGGTGGCAATTTGCGTTGGCAGGTCTGGTTTATGTCATTTTGAGATAAGGGTATGCGACTATATGGCTCAATCTGAACTCGACCCATTTATTAATTGTGTCATAGTGGGTCAACCCGCTTTGACCCGAAACACATTTACAATCAACCCTAACCCCCGCTTATTTCGTGTTGGGTTCGTGTCGTGTTTGCGGGTTATATGATAACTCATGTTGACGGGTTATATTCATGTCGTGTCAAGTTAAGGGTATACGACTATATGGATCAACCCAAACCCGACCCATTTATTAACCGGGTTAAAGTGGGTCTTTGACCCAAAACACATTTATAGTCATAGTCGACCCAAACCCACTTATTTCATGTTGAATTTGTGTCGGTTTCACGGGTTGTGTCAAACATTGCCACCCCTAATTGGAATCAAAGGAAAAATGCAAACTAATCGTCAGTTAGACTTGTGTGAGCTTTTTTAAAAAGCATCAAGATGTAGGTACTTAATTCTTGCATTTTTTTTATTTAGAAAAAACAGAAAGATCAAGGAGGAACATTGGAACCACATTTGCATCAAGAATTAATTGTATGTGGTTCACTTTACTTCAAAATATACGTTGACCAAGACAATCTTTGTTAGATCTTACTATGCTAGCAGTCAGGACTACATCTTTAAAAAGCACAGTCGAGTAGCTTATATTTAGACCTTGTGGCATATTCAAATTGGTACCCAAAATTCATGACATGAACTGCTATAGATGCCCAGATTCTTCACAAGCACGAAGAATTTAAATAGGATTGGAGCATTGATGAGGACAACATTAGTAGATTTATGTATGTACCCCTACATAAAATGGAAAGATTTAAAGTAGAATGTTATGTGGGGTTAATTCAGATTTTGTAAGGGGTGGGTATTTTTGTAATATGGCCTTTTTGGCCAAGGGTAGATTAGGGTGTTTTATTTGCAAGGTTATAGTTGTAATAAGGCTTTAAAAGCCAAGTGTATTTGGGGTAAACCAGGCCTAGTCGACAGCCCATCTTTTTTGTCCTCTAGTGGACCTCCAAAGTCAACAAGAGGGGTCCACTTTAGTGCTGGTCGACGGCCTATGTATTGCCCTTGTTTTGGTAATTTTAAATTTAGGGAAAGTCAAGTTCTAGAAAGTCTTAGTATTAGGTTATACTTGGGCAGTAAGTTTTGTTTTTTTAGTAGTTTGACTAGTTTCTATTATTAGAAAGTTCTAATTTAAGTAGGTTGTAAGCCTATTTAAGGCACCTCTCCCCCACTAATTAAATTAGTGAATTGAATAAAGAATTTTGTTTGAAATTGGGTGTTCCCAGGGTGGGACTTGGGCCTCTCTCTCTTCTCTCTGAGGGTGGTATCCGAGTGCTCCCCTTCTCTCTCTTCCTCGAACGAATAGAGGTAAGATTCTTCTCCTTTTTCTCTCTTGCTCATCACTTCTTCCCTACTCTTTTTTCTCATTCTCTTCTCTTGATTCTTGCTAATTTTCTGATTTTGTTATATTGTTATTAGCCCTATGATTCACTCATAATAGAATTTTCTGGGTAGTCATACTATAGAAATGCACCCCTCTAATCCCTCTTTCTTCTCCTCTTCCATTTAGGGTTTTGATCCCCACGTGATCCCCTACAAAAGCCCTAACTTTCCCCTCTGCCTTCTCTTAAAATCAAAGATTCCCTGCTGTTTTCATAAATCCACCATTAAAGAATCTTCAAGTTTCCTGAAATTCAATGATTTGACAAATCAAAACTTATCCAAATTCATTGAAATTTGAACTGTAGAACCCTTGAACATGTCAGAATGTACTGTAAAAATTTCAGAAGTTTCTATTGTGTTAGTACAGTTATTTTGGGACTCTGTCCAGAAATTACAGAATTGCCCTTATTGGTTCATTCTTCCTATTGTCTTCTTCTTCTCTGTTATTCTATTTGCTGATTATCCTATTTTGTGGCTACTTGTGGATTTTAAAATTCTATTCTTGAGCTATTGCTTCCACATTGTTAATATGACAATTATTAGAGGCTTGGGATTATCCTGCATCAAGCAATCTTATGTCAAGATAGCCATCATTGTTTCTGCATAAATTTTTGGAGTCTTAGTCCTTCAAAAACTCAGCTAGTCAACTCAGTTTATTGAAAACTTAGAAGAAAGAAAGAAATGAACTTCTCCTTTTTCCAACTTAATTTTTTCTGGTGAGGTCTTCAATTTATGATAGATTTTATTATTTTTTGAAGGGTAAAAATGACTCAGAAGCCATACTTTTCTCCTTTATTGATTACAGAAATCCTAGGTCTGGCATCTCTATGTCATTATTCTTGGTAAAAAAAAAAGGCGACCCAGTCCATGAGGCTCCCACTAACGTGGGGTTTGGGGAGGGCAACATGTATGCAGCCTTAACCCCATTTCTGGAGAGACTGTTTCCGTGACTCGAACCCGCGCCACCAGGGACGGTTTGGGCCAAGCTGCCCTTTCCTATATCATTATTCTTGGTGATTCAAAAAATATTCATAATGCAATTCCTTTTTAATTGCATTATGATTTTGGGAGCAGACTGGTGTTTATTGTCTAAAGATTCCAAAGAAAGAGAAGTCAATGTTACATATTTATATAATCCAGTGATGTAGAACCAAGAGACAAAATTCTGATCTTTTTAAAAAAAATATTAAGGAGTAAGGTTTTACAAGGAAGGAAAAAAATTTCTGGAAATTATTCAGTAATAAGGTTAAAGGTAAGGGTTTCAAAGGATGTTGGATATATGGAGTTTAGAATGAGTGATCGATGTGGGAATGGAAAGATAGGTTGCTGGATTTGGGGTTTCAGCAGGTTTTATGGATTTAAAAGAAGGATTTTCTGAGAAAACAGAAAATTGATGAAGCTTTAAAGATGTGGATTTATTTTAGGACTGAAAGGCTGCAAACTCAATCAACTTTAAGAATAATAGAAATTTTTTATTTTTTTTGATAAGTGAAATTTCATTAAGAGAAAAGGGATGAAAAATCCTAAAAGACTGCAAAACAAAAGCACACCATTGCAAAACAAAGAGTAAGAACAAGAAAATAACAATCCCCACACCCTTTTGGCAATGACAACCGGAAAGTCTCCTATGTGTTTATAAATTTGCCCCCCAAAACAAGCCAAGTCTTTAGCCCTGCAGAAAATATTATAGGCCGGCTCTTTGCACCCTTCAAACACACTTTTGTTGTGCTCTAGCCAGATGAGCCAGTAGACAGCTGGACATACTAACTTCCAAAGAGTATTGCACTTCTTTGAAATCTTTTAGATATTCCAAGCCTCCAACAGCATGCCAAACCGACTAGGGAACACCAAGCTAGGACAATCTTCCTAAAAAACTGCATCCAAATGGCAGAAGCAAACAAACAATGAATGAAAATTTGATCAATACTCTCTCCATCCTGCAAACAAAGGGGGCAAGCATTTGAAAGGACCATGCCACGACTCTGAAGCAAATCAATGGTTGGAAGGCGACCCTTAACCCCAGTCCACATGAAGTAAGCTACTTTAGAAGGGAGATTTATTTTCCAAATGTTAGCCCGATTTAGATCCATAGGAGTGCCGATCCAACACACTTTTCTACAAGATTTAACAAAAAACATCCCATTCTTATTAAATATGCAATGCAGAGAATCTTCCACCACCACCTTTAAGATAAGATTTTCAATCATGCCAATCAATTGTGCCATATCATCAATCTCCTAGTCATTTAAGCCTCTGCAAAGATCCACAGTCCAAGTCCCTCCATCCACTTGTGGAACCGAATAATTAGCAACCAAAACCTCCTTATTCCACGCCAGCCATAATAGATTGGAGAAATCCACCACAAGAGGGCTAGATGAACACCAACAGTCCATCCAAAACCTTGTTTTATACCCTAAACCCAATTCAATCTTTATCCTCCTTTTAAAACCAGTCATCTAGATCATAATTTTCCTCCAACAGCTACACCCATAAGGCAAGACAAAACCATTAGATTCCCAATCATTTAAGAGCCCATATTTATCTGCAACCACTTGCTGCCACAAACTCTCCCTTTCATTGCCAAAACACCAAAGCTAGCTGGAGAGCAATGCCTTATTCACATCCCAAATCCTATTTATCCCATGGCCCCTAAATTTCTTGGACTTGCACACATCATCCCAAGCCATTGAATACATTCCTTCTCCATGACCCCTTCCGCCCCACAGGAAGTCTTTTTGACACTACTCAATCATTTCCTCAACAGATGTTGGAATTTGAAAAAGTGAGAAAATAGGTTGGAAGACTTGCCAAGACTGAATTAATCCACTTTTCCTCCTTTCGATAACAAACTCCCTTTCCAACTTTCCAATTGTTTCGAAATTCGGGACACTACAGGGTTCCACGGAACAACGCTCTTATAAGAGGCACCAAGGGGGAGGCCAAGGTAAGTAGTCGGGAGGGACCCCACCAGACAACCCTAACAGTCTGCCAACCTGCCAATGTTCTCCACCTGGCCAACTAGACATTCTGCTTTTATGGAGGTTTACCTTTAAACTAGAGACAACTTCAAAACAATGAATCACACATCGAAGAAACACAATCTTCTCCACCAAAGCTCTACACATTATAAGAGTGTTATTGGAAAACTGCAGATGAGAGACGACTAACCCGTTGTCTCTAACTTGGAATCCCTCCAATAAGCCACCCTCAAAAGCTCTATAGAGCAGGGCTCCAAAAGCCTCAGTCATAATCAAAAAGAGAAAAGGAGAAAGAGGGTCGCCCTACCTTCGACCTCTCGAGCAATGGAAAAATTCAACAAAATACCCATTCAACAAGATTGAGAAGGAGACCATCCCATAGCATTTTTTCATCCATCTCTGCCATTTTTTGCCAAGAATAATAGAAATTTTAAGGGGTAATGATCTAGGTTTAGGGCTAGGGCTTGGAAAAGGTTAGGGTTTAGGATATAGTGCAATTATGGTTTCCTCAAGCTATATAACAACGCGTTCTATAGAAAATAAATCTAGAAACAAAAATAAAACACAAAAATCAACTCTGGAACTTTTAGGGCAGAATAGTGTATTGACGACAATACCTCTATAAATTTCAGATTTCTACAAAATTTTACAGGTAGTTAACTAGGTCTAAGATGACTTTGGGCAAAATTTCTATGTATTCAGACGAATCTAAGTATATGAACTTATAAAAAAGTAGTCTACAGAACACTTGTCGGGTATTGCCTAGAACAGAACGGAGTTTCTTGTACAAAAACTAGATCAAATCAAAAGGGATTAAGAAGGAGTTTGAGGGGAAATATGGGCAAGGGATTGGGGAAAAAACCCTAAAGGAAGAATAGGATAATATGGTTTTATAGGGGAAAATCACTCTAAAATATGAACCCAAAAACTCTATTTTAAGAAGTACAGTGAGGTCTAAATAATATCAATTAAACAAAGTTTTAATGGAAGGATTTAACTGGAAATTTGAGGCAGCACACTAAAAAGAATCAATCCATATAGAACATGCTGTTAGGCCTAACTTCAAACACTTAGAATGTTGTAAACCTTTAGCTTCGAGAGTAAAACCCATAGACTTCAAATTCTCAGGCTCAATCAATAGCAACCATCAACTACATGATATAGCTTGATTCCAATAGGTTTCATCACTCAGAGCACACACCGCACGTAAATAGCATTCTCGTAAGGCACTTAGATAATAATCAAACACTTTGTATGTAAATATATCCACAAAGCACAACAAACAAGAATTAAATGGTGAATCTCTCTAAACCTCAAGTAATGATTACTTCCGAAGTAATGTGGTGATCAAAGGGATATGTTTCTGATCAGCTGAGGTAGTAGTAGGGCTTTTGATGAGGACATTGGGTCCAGGCACAAGTTCTAGGTCTACCAGAGGAGGTGCAGGAGAGATGTGCCCATAATGTGGCTTTAGTAGAGTTTTTATCTATTTTATGTTACTTTATGTCTCTTGTTGGAGGGGGACACATGTTTGTGAGGGTAGTATTGTCCTTAGTAGTTGTTTAGGGGTATTTTTGTTATTATTTGTAGTTATGGGGTATTTCTATAATGAGAGTGGTAGAGAGGGGATATTTTTGTCCACTTTTTAATTTTATGTAGTTGCCCTGGCCATAGGACTCTATTTATAGAGCCCACGACTAGCTTTTAATTTTATGCAATAAGATTTGAATTTTTTCTACGGTTTCTCTTCTTTTTCCTCATTGTGCACGTATGATGG
>JAOXJP010000001.1:21032063-21047919 GCA_025762735.1 Platanus orientalis
CCTCTTATCTCTATAAGAACGACCTAAACTCAAACTACAAACCGTAGAAACTCATTAGAATCAAGGAAGAGAAAAGAAGGAATTTTAAGAAGAAAGTAGGGTTTCGGAGAAAAAATTGGGGATTTTCGTAAAAGAGGCTTTTAGCACCAAATTGATTCAAAATATTTATTGGATTTGTAAGTAAATGTTTAAACTTTGCAATTGTTTTCATCTAAGTTCTTAGATTTAAGTCGAAAATTGGTTTCTATAGATTTTCAAAGGTTAGATTTTTATCGGTTTTCAAGCTGTTGGTTTGAAATCAATCTATTGTTTTGAATTTTAACGGAAAGATGTTTTTTTTAAGGATTTTAAGTGATGTTTTAAGATCTGTAATATGATTTTAACTTATGTTTAAGAAGTCATAAAATAATATTGAAAGAATTGGAAAAAAAAATTCAAGAGATGAGAACTTGAAGATGAAAGAAAATTCTGTAAAAAATAAAAATAATGTCTAAAATGTTAAGATTGATTTTGTTGCATTGAAATTCTTAAAAATCCTATAGATTGGCCAAGCACTCTTTGTTTTAGAATTGTTTATGAAATATCATCTTTATTGAACTTATGTATAGTATCATTGAAATGGTTAATTGTTAAGTATACAAAACTTGAAATTGTTAAACCTAAAAGCATGTAAGATTGTTTTGTTTTTCATAACAGCATGTGAAATTGTGAAGGTATAAAATCTGAAATTGATATTATAATGAAGATAATTGTAAGGATGAAAAGAGATGGTAAAAATGGAATGAAAAACATTGAAAATCTATAAAAGCTATTAAATGAGGCCACCTTGATGTCAAGGGGTTAAGTTGACTAGGGCCCTCTTGCTGGGTTAAAATAGGTAAGGATTGTATCTAAACCTTTAATAAATGGTTACCCGTTTCGGGATCGAACAATGACTGTATCGAACTCTTCGATCATTGCGAGTTTTGGTTAGTGACTATCCGCTTTGGGATTGTACGATGACTGTATTGAACTCTTTGGTTATTGTGAGTTTTAGTCAGTGACTATTTGCTTTGGGATTATCCTATGACGGTATTAATTGGGCCTCTTAATGAAAGATTAAATCGGGAAAAAAAATATTGTACTATACTGTAAAGGAAAAACATGAAATCAAAATAAATAATGCAAAGTATTGGCCGTTAGAGCATTGAAATTGTTAAACACATGATAAGACATTGAAAGATAAAGACATAACTATTAAGAAATGAAAAGCAACAATTGTTAATATGATAAAACTATTATAAATTATTAAGAAAACTGTAAATGATGATAAATGAATGGTTTTAATTATTGAAAAACAAATGAACTGTTTTATAGCTAAAGTACAAGTAAAAGTATAATGTCTTTATCATTATTTTAAATATCGAGATATTCGTGCTTTATCTTGCCCATATTTTTGTATTGTTTAGTTTATGCTTTTACTTTACTAAGTTGAAACTCACCCAAAAGAAAACAAAATGCAGATGATGAGGACCGTGACGAGTAGATTGAGCTGGATAAAGGATCTTGAGCAAGACTAGAGACTTAGTTGTTTATTTTATATTTTCAACTTTAATTTCCAAGGAGATGTAATAAGATTTGATATTTAGTTATTGTTGGGATAGGCATAGCACTACGAAAATTTATATTCAGATTATGTTAATAATTCCGCTGCAAAAGTTAAAAGTGTTAATTGATTCTGCTGCAATTGAGAAAGATAATTGTGAAAAAATAAAAAGAAAGGTTGAGGTCATATTATATGGCGCTTAGTAGGTGGACACACTTGTTGCGATATACATTCGGGAAACTAGACCATGTGATCTTAGTTTTGGGACGTTACAAATAGTGTGGTTGATTTGGAAGAATAAAACCTTGAACTTAAAGCTCGATTTTAGTCCAATAACTAGTCAAATTTCAAAACCTTCTTAAAATAACATTTGTAGATCATCAAATTTTCTTTCCAATGCATCAAAGATTTCTTCAATGAACATTGGTGTAAAAAGTTATGTCATCCTGAAGTTGTGTTGCACAAAATCCTTTTTAAGAACAAATTTCTATGAAATTCTTTGTTTAGCCTTTATCACGCCATTTCTTCCAATCTTTTATTGATCTATGTTCTTTATAAAATCAACGGCTACTTCATTCTCTCCTAATGGAGGTAATTCCACCAATAAATCACTAGAGAAAATCTTGAGACTTTTCATTTAATTCCTTCACATTACCAAGGACATTGACATCATCATCATATAGCTTCGCAATTCGTTAAATGGAATGAAGAAATAATGACCCATACAGCTTATCATAAACTGTTAAGGATGAAGAATTTGTATCTAAATCCTTTGACTCGTCAAATGTAAATAGTGAAGAAACACCTTCATTATTCGTGTACTTAGGAGAACCACTGAATACACCATTGTAAATCCCAAAACCCAACCAATCCACGAACGTTTCAACTTCACAACTTTAAGAAGACCCTGAGAACTCTGTTTTGATTCTAGTTTGCCCATGTGTATCACAGTGACAGCTATCATCCATTTCAGATGACTCCTATGTAAGAAGCACATTCATGAAACAGTTCTTCAAAGATCACTTCCATTTGATGTGAATTTTGAGCTTGGTTCAAGTGTTGAACCAAAGTCGTTAAAGCTATCATCTATTGACATGACGATTCAACTTGTTGTGCAAGTCTTGCTACTTAATCTCATTCATATAAATCCTCCAAAGCAGCTTCATGAACACCACTCCGTATTCTTGGCAGCATGGTGTCAGAACACAACTCAAGCTCTGATACCAACTTATGCAAATTTGCTGTTGAAATCAGAACATAGACAAAATGCTAATAAGCATAAGTACATTACACGGATGCAAATTACAGTTGCAAGTGTAACCAAGACAAATTGCTCAAGGCAATAGTCCATTTCTAGACACTATAAAATGCAGCTAGCAGCCACCCAAATGGTGCAGAACCCATTTTACAGGCTTGTAAAGATTAAAAGGAAGGAGAGTAGTTAGATGGCGATCCAATGAATCTGGCTACAGCTCGTACACACCCTTCCAAAGTGCTTAATGTCTTCTTCATAATAGAAATAAAAACAAGAAGCAAATTTGGGAAAAAACCAAGAGAGAAAACTTTACATGTTGGCTTGCTTGAAGGCAATTCCTTTCAATAAAATAATCCAATAAAATTATCCTAAATGCACCATACATTTGGGCTTTTATAAGCCTTACAAGCCGTTTTGATAACTCCTAAAATCAGAGCAAATAATCTTAATTGGAAGTTCAACTTTTTTTGAGTTTTGCAGTCTTTAAAGGAGTGGTCCACAACTTGTAATGTAGTTAAGACATGGATTATTGAATTTTGAAATTGGGTTTTGTTCCCTGTCTTCTCTTTTCCCATGGTTGTAGCCGTGTTGAACAGCTAGGGTTTATCCCTATGCTTCTTCTTCTCTCCTTCTTCTAATATCTGTTTTCTCTTCTTTTTTTTCTTTCTTCTCCTCTTTTTCCTTTCCTTTGCTCCTTCTTGCTCCTTCCATTATCTTTTCATTCTTTCCTTCTACTTCTCTCTTCTTCCCTGCTGCAACATCCTTCATACTTGAAGATTTAAAGTTTTTGGAATTCAAAGAAAGATGCAGCATATAGTCACTCATGACTGGGGTTTCTAGACCACATATTTGGCTAAATCGCACACACCAAACAGAGGAATTCTATTCTTATTTCATTACGGTTTTTCTTCAGAGTAATCCCCAATTGAATCTGTGAAATCCTTTTAAATTTTGCTGCTAACCTCTGCTCTATCGCTTATTATTCTCGATCCCCACTGTTACTTCTTTAAAACAGAATTCTGGGTTCAGGGTTTATAAACTAGTGAAATCACCCAAGCCCAGAGTATCCTTCTGGTTGCCATCTTTCCAGAGTTTTCTTCCCCAGTCTATCACCACTCTAATTCCTCAAATTTCTCTTTAATTCCTCTTCTTTCTGTTAAGCTACTGATCAAGAAACCCACTCATTAAAAAAAAAGCTTCTGATCAAGAAACTGTACCCTGTTTTAGGTTATTCTGTTACAAGTAACACAACTGTTCTTTTAAGTGTTTTATATACTTTTACTTGTCAGAATACCATGAAATTTAAATTCACATAATATACCCTAGTATCAGCTGCAACATTTTGTAAATTTCTAGCGCATATAAAGGGGTATTTTGGTAATTTACCAATCTGCCCAGATTTTTCAAAAACTTAAACAGCCCTCTTTTCTTCTAAATTTCTCCTTCTTTTCCTCCTCTATTCCTTCTTATTTCTTCTATTTGAACCCTACTTCTTTCCATAATTTTCTTCTAAAGTTGACGGTACTTTGGGTGTTTCATACTTGGTTCTATGAAATCTAATTCAGTCCTAGCTTCTACTACACATTCTTGGGTCCATATCAGCAAGATAATACTGCTCTACATAAGTTTCAGTATCAGTGCCTATCATCCTACATCACAGACTTTAAGATTTCTCAAAATCCCCACTTTCTCCTATGCATGGTCATATTGAATTTGTGCTTAATAATTTTGTTTGATGATAAAAATTAATTTTTTAGTTTTATATTTTGCCCTAAGTTTATTCCTATCAGTCAGTTCAGAGTTTTATTTTGCTCCAGGTGGAGTTTGGTTTTCTTTGGTTTTTATAAAGTTGAGTCCTAGTCCTAGATTTGAATTACAATTATTTTGAGAAATCTAAATAGATTGGGAAATAGAAGGCTGGATGTATGGGAACACATACATTACTTGTAATTACATTTTTTTTTAGATATGAAATAACCCTGCAAACTTTGCTCATTGACATGGAGCTGATGTCATGTTTTTCTCTGAAGATTTTCATCCCTTTGGGACTTGGGAGAGTCTAGCAGTGCTGATTCCACTAGAATTATCCATCCTTCTTCTCCTTCTCTATTTCTATTTTATTTATTTATTTGCTGGACAATCCATTATATTGAATCTTTAACCTATATTTCTATTAGTTCTATTGATTTTGAACAATACCTTCATAACCAAAACTAGGGATTGCCCAACTCCGCTTTTCTTTCAATGCTTCAATCATAGAACCCATCCATATCCTTCTTTAGAACTTACGGCTACCCTATATGGTGCAGGCTGGCCCACATAAAGTGGGGCTCATGGGCTAGGCCAAAATTTTTTAATAGGTCCAGCCCAGCTGTGTATAACAGTCAACCAGTTCTAAGAAACTAAATCCTAACCCATGACTACCATAGCCCCTTTGTTTATTGAGACTAGCTTCTTTTGATAGTTCATGCATAAGAAACTAAATCCTAGATGCAATGTGCATGTGACAAAATCTTCAAATTATGGGTTAACATGGAAAGAATAACTTTCATGTCAAAATATCATTAATACAAGTTTCCAAAATTTATAAAATTTGGAACTTATCTATCTACTCTCAAGAGATAGTATCATGCCATTACAATTTAATAATCAACATTTCATTAATACAAGCTTCCAAATTTTATAATAAAAGTTGGAACTCATCTATCTACTTTCAAAAGATAGTATCGTGCCATTACAATTTAATAATCAATATTCTCTCTCCAAATTCAACTTATGTAACTCTAAACCAAACTTAAACTACTTGGGTGATGAGGACATCAGGTCTAGGCGAGAGTTCCAAGTCTACTAAAGGCAACACAAGAGGGTTGCGCCCATGCTATGGTTTCATTAGAGTGCTTTCTTTATTTCACATGTTCTTTTTATTTCATGTTACATGTAGTGAGGGTATTTTAGTCATTGAAAGTTATATAGGGTTGTTTTTTCCATTTCTCATAGTTAGGGGTTATTTTGGTCATTCAAAAATAAAAGAGAGGCTAATTTGGGCCTATTTCTAATTGTATCTAAACCTAGCATTGGACTCTCTATAAAAGAGCCACAACCAACTTATTTGGGGGAGAACGAATTTGAATAAAAAGTTTTAGTTCTTTGCGGTTTGTTTGAGTATGGCTTCTTCTTCCTCTTCCATCTATGTGCAGATGAAGGACCTCAAAATCCTAGAATGGATCTAGGTTCCACCTAGTTTAACACTAGTGGTAGAGGCCACTCTCTTCCTCTTGGGTTAAAGGACTAATTTATCTTTTCTTCACTTTATTCTTTTTTTTTTTTTTTTTAATATTTTTTTTCAGTTTTTCCTGTTGATGAATGCTATCAACTTGTTGAAGAATGCTCACCAATCCAGAGAGACAAAGTTTTAGGGTGATTTGAAGCTTCCCTAAGAAGCACCAGTACTAGACGATCCATCACTAAGCAAACCCATAAGGAAAATTCAGTTTTGAAATTGATTTCTTGGACCAAGTCTCAGCCAGGCATGAATGTCAGGATTTTGGTGTCTTCACAAGATCATCTCCCACTCCATCATACAAGAAGCTTTGCAAATAAAATTTCTCTAGGGTCTTAAGACTCCCTGGACAATACTCAAGGAGTAGGGAAACTGTTCAAAAGCCTTCACACATGTGGTTTGTGATTGCTGGACCATAATCCCTGGCAGCAACACCTATTCCCAAGTGATCTTACAAGATTGTCTACAGCAACCAAGTTGTGAGGTCTTTGGATGAGTGGGTTACTCCAGGTGATTAAGCACTCTTGGGCGAAACTAGGGGTGCAGGGTTCATTCCCTAGTCTGCTGACAGATCAACAACTTGATCTGATCTTTATGAAGCTGGGGGCATCAACAGGATCAGGTCAGCCTTGCGTTTTCTTCCCAAAACTCCAAGCTACAGTCATAACTGCAATGGGATGGTGTTGCTACATCATCATGATATAATCCAAGAAGCTGCTACAGTCAGGTTTACTCCTAATTTTTCAGTTCCTATTCCCAATTGAATCCCCACATATGTTGAATTAGCTGGTTGGTTTTATTCCTTTCCCACTGCTGATGACATAATATGCTGAACCTATTTGTTTCCCTTAGTTCAACCCTGTTACAGTATCCTAATCATGTATACACTCGGCCCTAAGCATTCCTAACAATTATTGGATACCCCTTATTAGTTCCTCTCCGATTATTACTTGATTTGGACATATTACATTATCTGTTTTATCCCATCAGCAACTTTGGGACAGCAACTTAACTCTTCATTGATCTCTAAATTAGTGAATGTTCATCTCATATTACTTAGGTGTTATTTTGATAATTGTTTTGTATGCCTTAACTCTTAACATGCATATTGAACTTAAAGAATCACTTGAATTAGTGTGTGGAGGTCCAAGTAAGGATCTTGTTTATCTTTCATTATACTTTATCAATTTTATTCCTATTTCCTATGCACACACCCACTAACCTACATGCATGTTGCATCAGATTTGGTATTAGAGCCAGATTTAGGGTTTCGGTCACCCTTAGATTGTGTTTAGGTGTAATTTTTGCATAATAGGCTAGTTTTGCATATTTTGCATCGCATTGCATATTTAGTTTCTCCATTTATATATATTTTTTTAAATTCTAGGGAGTCTTTAGGGTCACCCATCCTGTGCCCTCCAGTGTACGCCCACTAGATCCGGACTAGATTACCACCGCAAGATGTTCTTAGAAGCAAAAACCACTTCCCAACTTACTCAGGATCCGGATTTCAAAGACTTATCAAATAGGTTGGACTGACTAGTTCTACCTTTTGACACTAGCCACAAGACCATCTAGGAATAGATGCAAGAACCCCGTAGAGAGGGGGCTTCCCACACTATGAGAGCTTCACAGGAGGGGAGAGGGGTTCAGACAGGACCTCACATGGACCACCACTCAGACCATGGATCCATAGAAGGTCATGGGCAAAGGACTCATAGTCCTAAGCCTGAGCTTAGGAGGACTCCACCCAGGGGTAGATCTCCAATCCCGCCTAGGGGACGACCCCCTAGGAAGACCTCACCCCATGAGGAGATCCTTGAGTTTAAGGAGGATGACATGGATCTTCGAGACCGAGGGATGAGAGATCATAGAGATCCGAGAGATCTCGAGGAGACAGCCCTGAAAACCATGCGGGTTAAGGTGTCTACTTTTGATGGGCGCTTAGACCTCAAGAGCTTTTTGGACTGGGTTCGCAAGATGGATCAGTACTTTGACTGATATGATATCTCCTCTCACAAGCAAGTCAAATTCGCTAAGATGAAGTTAGTAGGTCAGCTCAACTTTACTGGGATTCTATAGAACAACAGATGTATTGAAGACACGAGAGACCCATTGCTAGCTAGGCAGAGATGCGTGAGAAGCTCAAAGAAAAGTATGTACCACGTCATTATCACACTAGACTTCTTGAGTAGTATCATGTTATACGCCAGGGATCATCTAGTGTCGCAAACTGCATCACGAGATTCGATGATGGTAGATTGAGATGTGTAGTCCGTGAAAACCCAGAGATGGCCATCACTCGCTTTAAGATGAGGCTCCAACCTAAGATTCAAAATGAGCTTATACCCTACTACATTACCACACTAGAGCAGGTCTACAGGATTGCATAGGACATGGAGAGTTATGTGAGGCCTTCGACCCTGTGACCTCAAGATCCTAAACGCCCGGATAGTAGGTTCACTTCAGGAGGTCAGCCACCCAGAATTAGTCCTGAGCCTTCTAGGACTGGCCCAGTGCTTAATCGAGGAAAATAGGAGGCCAACGTTCGTTCTTCAAGCAGTACTGATAGTTGCTACAAGTGTGGTGGGATAGGCCATTATTCCAAGGTGTGTCCATGCAAAGAGCTTGCTCTTTGTTTAGAGGACAACACTGAGGAGGAGGTCCATGGAGATTAGCAGACATTTGATGATAAGACTGACATAGATGAGACTGTTGATCCTGTGCAAGCCCCAAGTGATGATGATGGAGAGAGAGATAATAGTTACTTAGTTGTCATGAGACCATCTTACTCTAGGTATCCCTCTTCCCTTCACCCTTTTAGGTGGTGAGATGTGCTCTCACCCAGCCTGCTCCAGAAGAGGATTGGCGGAAGACCACTATCTTTTGTACATTTTCCAAGTGTAGAGAGAAGAGTTGTAGAGTTATCATCAACAGTGGAAGTTGCATTAATATGGTTTCTACTGAGAATGTGAAGCAGCTTGGATTCACCACCGTTCCACACCGTCAACCCTATCGAGTGTCGTGGGTAGATTTCTTTTCTATTCCAATCACTCATAAATGTCAGGTGCCTATCGATTTTGGTCAATACAAGGACAAGATATGGTGTGATGTCGTGCCTATGGATGTAGGGCATATGATCCTAGGCCAACCTTGGCTCTTCGACTTGAATGCCACGTTGTATGGTAGATCCAACATGTGTGTGTTTGAATTCAAGGGCAAGAAAATCAAGTTCACTTCTCTTTCACCAAAAACCCAGTTTGGAGGTAAGAGTCCGGTGAATAAAGGAAAGGATGTGAAAGGTCCTCCAACGAAGACCTTGAATATCCTTAGCTCTAAGGAGTTTGAGCAGAAGGTTCAAGGCAATGCACTAGTATTTGCATTAGTCACTAGAGCAGTGACTCCTGATCCTATTTCTGATATCCCAATTAAGGTAGAGCTTCTCATCAGAGAGTTTGGAGAGATGTTTCATAAGGATTTGTCAGATAAGCTACCACCGTTGCGTGATATTCAACATGCCATTGATTTGGTTTCTGGAACAACCCTTCCTGATCTGCCCCACTACAGGATGAACCCTACAATGCATGCTAAGCTGAAGCGGCAAGTGGATAAACTGTTGAGAAAGGGTTTTATCAGGGAGAATATGAGTCTGTGTGTCATACCTGCAGTTCTCACACCGAAGAATGATGGTTCCTGGAGAATGTGTTGACAGTAGAGCCATCAACAAGATCACGGTACGGTATAGGTTTCTCATTCCTAGGCTTGACGACATGGTAGATATGATGGCAAGAGCTATTATCTTCTCCAAGATTGATCTTAAGAGTGACTACCACCAGATTAGAGTTAGGATAGGGAATGAGTGGAAAACCGTCTTCAAGACAAAGGATAGACTATATGAGTGGCTTGTCATGCCCTTTGGACTTTCCAATGCTCCAAATACTTTCATGAAGGTAATGACACAGGTATTGAGGCCTATATAGGGAAGTTTCTGGTTGTATACTTCGATAACATTTTTATATACAGCCCTAGTAGGGAGGTTTACCTAAGCCATTTATGGAGTGTATGTGAGATACTCCGTAGAGAGAGCCTATACGTGAATCTTAAGAGGTGTGCGTTCATGAAACCGAGGGTTATCTTCTTAGGATTTGTTGTATCAGGCGAGGAAATGACCGTTGATCTTGACAAAATCAAGTTTATTGTAGAATGGGTTGAGCCTACTAGCACTCATGAGGTTCATAGTTTCCATGGTTTAGCTACATTCTACAAGCGGTTCATTTGGGGATTTAGTTCCATTATAACACTTATTATGGGCTGCATCCATAAAGGTAAATTTAAGTGGACCAAGGTAGTAGCCAAGGCCTTCTAGGAGATCAATTTGAGGATGACTAAGGCTCTTGACATGCGACTTCTAGATTTTTCCAAAGTCTTTGAAGTTGCATGTGATCTATCTGGGGTTGGAATATGAAGTGTCATCACTTAAGAAAGACATCCAGTGGCTTATTTTAGCGAGAAATTAATTAAGTCAAACAAAAGTATTCTACTTATGACAAGAAATTCTATGCAGTGATCCAATCTCTCAGGTATTAGCGACATTACCTATTGCCGTAGGAGTTCATCATATTTTCTGACCATGAGACTTTGAGGTATCTAGGTTACCAAAAGAAACTTAACTCATGACATGCCAAGTGGGTGGAGTATCTTCAGGAATGTACATTTGTAATTAAACATAAAACTAGTTCAGAGAACAAGGTCACAGATGCATTGAGTGGAAAGGTCTACATCCTGTATACGATGAGTGTATAGGTTACCGGATTCGATAGACTTAGAGAGGATAATGACTCATGTTCGGACTTTGGTACCATTTTCCACTCCTAAGGTGATCAACCGATGAGGAGCAGAGAGTTTATGATTCAGGACGAGTATCTCTTTCAAGGTATAAGCTCATGTTTCTCTTACACTTTAGTGAGGGACTTTCTGATTTGGGAGATGCATGCAGGTGCGTGGTTGGTCACTTTGGTAGAGATAAGACCACTGCTTTAGTTAAAGACCGTTTCTACTAGCCCAGTTTGAAGCGGGATGTGGCGAAAGTGATTGAGCAGTGTTGTACTTGTCAGCTAGCAAAGAAGAAGAAACAAAGTTCAGGTCTGTATTCTCTTTTGTCAGTTCCTCCCACTCCATGACAGGATGTGAGCATGGAATTCGTGTTAGGTTTTCCTCGTTCCTCGAGGCAACACGATTCTGTGATGGTTATAGTGGATCATTTTTCCAAAATGGCTCACTTCATACCATGTGCCAAGACTTCAAATGCCTCCAAGGTCGCTCATCTATTCTTTAATGAGGTAGTATGTCTACATGTGGTGCCAAAGTCCATAGTGTCTAACCGTAATGTCAGATTTGTCAGTTATTTCTGTGACACTATCGAAGATAATGGATACCAAGCTATAGTTCTCTTCTGTTTACCACCCTCAGACCGATAGGCAGAGTGACTTGGTGAACAGAAGTCTAAGGACATTACTTCGTTGTCTGGTCGGTGAGAATCTTAATGCATGGGATACAGTCTTGTCTACAGCTGAGTTTGCGTATAATAATTTGGTCAATAAGACAACTGGCATGAGTCCATTTGAGATAGTCATAGGTTATAGACCCAGGGCTCCTATTGACCTTATTCCTATGTTTGCATCCCAACGTCTATCTGAGTTTGCATCTGCATTTGCATCTCATTTACATGCATTACACTAGGAGATTAGACGTAGAATTGCTATGAGTAATGATAAATATAAACAGTCGACTGATTTGCATTGTTCACATCACGAGTTTCAAGTTGATGATTTGGTTATGGTTCGTTTTTGCCCTGAGCGACACCCACCTGGGGTCGTGTGGAAATTGCATGCTAGGAGTTCGGGACCTTACAAAGTTCTGAACAAGATTAGGCATAATGTGTACGTGTTGGATATTCCAACTGACTTAGGGATTAACTCTACTTTTAATGTAGAGGACCTTGTACCCTACCATGGCCATTCTACCCCAGACTTTGAGCCTTTTGCAGACCCATAGACACCAGTCCCTCAACCTCATCAGCCTATGCCACCAATCACTACTTGCAAGGATGAAATTGAGGCCATTGTGGATGACCAAATTGTTTCCACTAGACGAAGAGGTGATCAGAGGTACCTCGTCAAGTGGAAGGGCTAACCAGATATCGACAGTACATGATTGATCGAGAGCGAGTTGCAGCGGCTTGCCCCTGACATCTTGGAGCAATATCACAACTATTTAGTGTTAGAGGCAACTTTTTCCTAGGAGGGGAGAGTTAATGAGGACATTAGGTCCAAGCGTGAGTTCCAAGTCTACCAAAGGCGACGCAAGAGGGTTGTGCCCATGCTATGGTTCCATTAGGTGTTTTCTTTATTTTACATGTTCTTTTTATTTCATGTTACATGTAGTGAGGGTACTTTAGTCATTAAGAGTTATGTAAGGTTGTTTTTGTCATTTCTCATAGTTAAGGGTTATTTTTGTCATTTCAAAATAAAAGATAGGCTAATTTGGGCCTATTTCTAATTGTATCTAAACCTAGCATGAGACTCTCTATAAAAGAACCACGACCAAGTTAATTGGGGAGAACAAATTTGAATAAAACGTTTTATCTCTTTGCGGCTTGTTCGAATATGGTTTCTTCTTCCTCTTCCATCTATGTGCAGATGAAGAACCTCAAAACCCTGGAATGGGTCTAGGCTCCCCCTAGTTTAACGCTAGTGGTGGAGGCCACTCCCTTCCCCTTGGGTTAAAAGTCTAATTTACCTTTTCTTCTCTTTATTTCTTTGATATTTTTACAGTTTTCCCTATTGCTGAATGCTATCAACTTGTTGAAGAATGCTCACCAATCCACAGAGACACAGTTTTAGGGTGATTTGAAGCTTCCCTAAGAGGCACCAGTATTGGACGATCCATCACTAAGAAAATTCCATAAGGAAACTTCAGTTTTGAAATTGATTTCTTGGACCAAGTCTCAGCCAGACACGAATGTTAGGATTTTGGTATCTTCACGAGATCATCTCCCACTTCATACAAGAAGCTTTGCAAATAAAATTTCTCTTAGGTTTTAAGACTTCTTGGACGATACTCAAGGAGTAGGGAAACTGTTCAAAAGCCTTCACACGTGTGGTTTGTGATTGCTAGACCACAATCCCTGGCAGCAACACCTATTCTTGAGTGATCTGGCGAGCTTGTCTACAGTAACCAGGTTGTGAGGTCTTTGGACTAGTGGGTTACTCCAGGTGATTAAGCACTCCTGGGTGACACTAGGGGTGCAGGGTTCATTTCCTAGTCTGCTGACGGATCAACACCTTGATCTGATCACTATGAAGCTGGTGGCATCAACAGGACCAGGTCAGCCTTGCGTTTTCTTCCCAGAACTCCAAGCTACAGTCATAACTGCAATGGGATGGTGTTGCTACATCATCATGACATAATCCAAGAAGCTGCTATAGTCAGGTCTAGTCCTAATTTCTCAGTTCCTATTCCCAATCGAATCCCCACAGATGTTGAATTAGCTGGTTGGTTTTATTCCTTTCCCACTGCTGATGACATAATATGCTGAACCTATTTTTTTCCCTTAGTTCAACCCTGTTACAGTATCCTAATTGTGTATACACTCGGCCCTAAGCAATCCTAACAATTATTGGATACCCCTTATTAGTTCCTCTCCTATTATTATTTGATTTGGACATATTACATTCTCTGTTTTACCCCATCATCAACTTTGGGGAAGCAACTTAACTCTTCATTGATCTCTAAATTAGTGAACATTCATCTCATATTACTTAGGTGTAATTTTGATTATTGTTTTGTATGCCTTAACTCTTTACATGCATATTGAACTTAAAGAATCACTTGAATTAGTGCGTGGAGGTGCAAGTGGGAATCTTGTTTATCTTTTATTATTACTTTATCAATTTTATTCCTATTTCAACACACCAACTAACCTACATGCATGCTGCATCAGGCTGTAACCAAAAAGTCATGGATTCAAACCTGATGCAGCTAGTCCAACATATCACTACATAATGCAAAGGGTCATGAGCATGCACTTCAATTGGTCGAGGCAGCCCACCAGGTCCTTCATGTGTAAGAGCACTTATAAACCTTCTGAATAATGCATTATGCCTCACATTTGCCACCTAAATGATGAAAAAAGTGATGATAAGCTATCATCCTGTTGAAGAAATCTGTCAGCCACGTAGTTGCAAGTTCGAGCTATTGATTCAGATAATTTTTGTTTAGCAACCAAATCACCTCTTCTACACAATACTTAAAAAGAACAGGCCTCTCTTTGAGGCAGCAAACAGCTGTCTTCAGAAACTCACTAACTTCCGGATTATCACTGTCACCCAATCTCCTTCATTCTGCTTGAACCCACCTGGAACATGATAAAGAGTCACAAATGCCCTCATACATGCAAAAGCTCAATGCAGGAACCACTATGATCCTATGTTACTAAAGGTCAGAATCCAATTTGGACACGAGGTGTCAGATTTGGAAAATCCCCGAGCATAGGATTCAGGACTTGGAAGGGTAAAACATTTTTTTTTTCAAAACCTTTGATATGTATACAAACATTATACAATGTATAAAACAGAAAGCATCATACAAAAAATAAAAATTAAATAATGCACAGCAGTTTTTATGCTTTATAAATGGGCTGTAATTTGGGCACACCTTATCTTTGATAACCAGAGCGCACCCCTACTGAAGAGACAAAAATTATCCCCATGAAAGATGAAACTGCCCCAACATAATCAGCCGGATCAGATCAGGATCGCTGCTCCCCGATCTCCCAAGCTCGGATCAGCCTTAGCAAAGGATTGGGTCCCCGATCACGATCCCAGGCTCGGATCAGCCATAACAAAGGATTGCCCAATCCTTTCAAAGGAACACCCGATCCAACTTGTGTTTTTTGGCCATCATGGACCAGGCGATGTGCAATCCATTGAAGGATTGCCTGATCCATACCGGGATCAGATCGGGATTAGCAGTGTCCGATCCCAAGCCCGATCCTGAGTTTTTGATCCATGGACATACTAATTTTGTGAGTACTTTAATTGGGACGATTTTTGTCTTTTTCACTAGGGGCTTGCCACATTTATTAAAACTAAGTGACCCCTAATCACTACGCTCATATAATCTATTATTCATATGACTCCTTATGTATTTAAAATTTTCAGCATTTAATGCTTCATATAATGTATTATCAAAGTAAAGAATTTTTCAAGTTAAATTTGTTTTTTTAATATACCAGTAGACAGGGGCGGAGCCAGGATTTTCTCGTAGGGGGGGCAAGCAAATATTTTTAGTTTAAAAAATGTATAAATATACTTAAGTGTGCATCATTTACTCAAAGAAACAATTCTCATTAATTCGTTTGCAAAAAATAATTGCCTACTAAAAATTAAAAACCCATATACAATTATAATGGCGATTGTCCACGACGAGGCCTCATGTTCTGAAAGCCAATGTCAGCATGTGCAATCTAAAAATGTGTTTGAGCTTAAATATCGATGAAGAATGCTAACAAGAGGTAGGTCTTCTACTCATTGTACTTTTCCTTCTCTTTTCCAAAATAACAGTTAAATGGTTGTTTAAACCCAATTAAGAAAGGGCAAATCCAATTAAAAGAGAGAATTCCATCAGTCAATTGAAAATAAGGCATTAAGAAAATTCATATTCAAACTGAAATTGG
>JAOXJP010000001.1:21048019-21075099 GCA_025762735.1 Platanus orientalis
AGCACTTGAGGCGATCACGATCGTCATAGGTACTAAAGCGTTCACCACGACCACGAGTAGAAAAACCCCCACGCCCACCTCGGCTAGAGGTTGATATAAAGGCAGATTTTTCAACTACAAATGGCACGTTCATCACATCTTGTCTACCCTCTTCTCTGTGAATGTATGTTTACACTTCGTTTAAGGATAACAAATTCATATTAAGGATTTAGGCTATAACCTGTTTGTACTCAAGACTTAAACCAGCTAGAAACTCAAATACTTGAATCTCCTCAACATGTTTCCTGTAAGTTGTGGCATCATTTGTACAGGAATGGTAGAATGTGGTATAATGACCTAGTTCTTCCCACAGTTTCTTCAAAGAAGCATAATAAATGGCCAGGGGCTGATCTCCTTGTTTGAATTGGGCAATTTTTTGTCGCAATTGATACATATTCGCTGCATGGCCAATCTCTGAATAAGTCTGAGATAAAGACTCTCAAATTTGATGATCCGTCTCTAAGAAGAGGTAGTGATAACTAATTTCCAACTTCATTGTACTCAACAGTCATCCCTTAACCAAAGAATTTTCGGTTTTCCACTTCCGATACTTCAGATCATCCTTGGAGAGAATCGTTATTTCACTAGTTAAGTATTATTCCTTATTCTTGCCCTAAATGTAAATCAGCACATGATTCGACCAAGTAAGATAATTTGTGCCATCGAACTTAATAGTGGTGATTGGTACCTACAAGGAATCCCCAAGAATGAGGGAACTCCCCAATGTATTTTGGCTCGATTCCCTAGAAAGTTGACTTGACTTATGATGTTCGTCTGACATGTTGCACTCTAAACCAAAGCACCACGAACGCTACACAATCTTAATATGATTGTTACAAGTCAAAAAACACACCACTGTAATATTAGGAGTATTGTGTCAGTGTCGGACACAGCCCGGAAACCTTCTAACACCTCCAACACGTTTCAACGAAGGATAACAACTCACATGAAGACCATGCAGGTGTCGATGAGCACAACAAGAGCCATCACACATAACATCATCACCATATTCAATTTTTTGTAAATGTAAAATTAAAAACAAAAAATATGGCCCAAAACACATCCGACGGTAACCTAAGAGCACAAAACTCATTGCCAACACCTCAAATCTGATCCAAATCGTGTGGGATCAAATCTCACAGTCTCCTTATACAAAAATGAGCCATTCTATATCAACAAACCCAAGAAAAAACTCTTTGTGCGATCGGATTGAGCGATTTAATATGTTTTTGGGCTTTTTCCCAACTCCAAGAAAATCTTTCGAAACTGTATCTTATCTCAACCAAAAAATTCACCATAAATCAGGACAAACCAAAACCCTAAGGTTTTGGGGTTTGAAATCGTATGGACATAGTGACGTCGGTGTATGGCCAATGGCCGTCATTGACTGTACCAACTCAGCAAGACCCGTGTTTCAACGGCGATCGACCCTAGTGTTTAGCTCTGATACCAACTTGAAAATAATAGGAAAAGTAAGAGAGAAGAAGAAGAAAAGTCTAGGAAAATCGTGTGTTATCTCACGGCACACAAAATATTTTATTAATATATATGTAGAGAGGGATGGTATGCCATTGTGTACGGTATACCGAACATATACATGTATAACCTTTGCCAATACTACCCTCCGAGTAATGTATCTCAACAATTTGAAGGACTTGAAATACCAGAAATTAATTTGATGCAATTAGTAACCAAAAATAAATTATGCTTGTTTTCTTGTACAGATGTAGGATTTCCACATGTATTTAGTGGTAAATTCTTGCAGGACAGAAGCTCCTCCAATCCAAATTTTGTGACCTGTATTAACCATATATACATGTTATAAAAATTGTTTCATAACAAAAAGACCAGTCCAAAAGCAAGTTGAGACTTTTCCACCCAATAAAAATAGCCAAAATCCATGTTTTATCCACTGTTGGGCAAACAGTCTGAAAATGGCCTTCAGCACCAGAAACCATAGCCAAAAAAAATTGTCTTCACTAGCAATGGTTAGGTACTGAAAGCACATTCTGCAAATAAGTAAAAGCGTAGAATATGGAACCGTATATGGCGAGGCTGTATAACAAATGCCACTGTCAGGTGGAATGCATCTTTACCTAACAAATGAGAAGAGAAAAAGAGTGTGTGTGTGGAGATACCTGGTGATGTGTCCTGAGAAGTATTTTGCAGTTGGCATGAATTTCCTGAACATGAGAAAGTGCCTTAAAAGAAATTCTCATTCAGGTCTTCTTCCCTCAGTGCATTTATCTGCAAGGGCAGAGCCATTAGCAACAAATACATGAGAGAAAATACTAAAGTGGGTTTTTCAGATGAAGCCAACAACGAAACCTCTTATTTTTCATAGAAAATTATTTTTAAAAAATCAGAAAAATATTTTTTTTAAAAAACTAGAGAAGGGAATTCACATGATACAGATAATATCCAGTAACAGAAGCAAACACTGAGTTATTTAACAGAGCATGTATGTCACACAAGTAGAATCTTTTAAGGTGTACCCACATACCTCTTCATTAGAAAGTTGATAGTCCCAAAGGAAGCACAACACAATCTCTTGCCATTGTGTCGTGATCTCAAGGTCCTGTTTGAGCCTCTCAGTAGTACTGATGATATCTCCTGTGCTTGCATTACAATTGCTCAATGCCTTGGCAATCCTAATAAGTAGCAAAGGTCAAGCCATAGATTTTTATATGTAATTGAAAGGGGTGTTCTCTTAGTCATAACACAGCAGCAGGTATTAGCAAACCCTATACGAAAGAATAAGTAGAACACTGAAAAGAAAAAGTAGCCTAGTGCAAATTAATGCAGTATGCAAAATAGGCCATATTCATATTTGTGGGCTTTAAAAGTACAATTGGAGACCATCAAATCCAGTTCAGCAACCCCAAGAAAAGACTTATTCAATGGTTTCCCTAGTCTTAGTATTTAATTAGTACTTTTTTTAACATATTTTTAGAAGTATAGTGTTTTATGTTATGATTTTATTTTCTAAGTTGATTATGGAACCTTGGCGAAGTGAAACAATACAAGTTAAAGGTGCTAGAAGGACTAGAGGAAGGCCAAAATTGACCTGGGTGGAGGTAGTAAAGAGGGACATGGCAGCTTGTAATTTAACAGCAGGTAAGGCCCTAAACAGAGTGGAATGGCAGAACAGGATTTGTGTAGCCAACCCCAAATAGTTGGGATGAGGCTGTTTGTTGTTGTTGTTGTATTAAGGAACCTTATTGTTATTTTTTATTTAAAAGAGAAAGAGAGTGAGAGAGAGAGAGAGAAACAATGAATTAAATTGATTTGGTTTTAGGCTGTTTACTCCTTGGTGTGCTTCCAAACTTGAAGGTGTTGATTCCTTCAACCTTCCAAGGTGCTGAATCTCTGAAGAAACTCTAGGTGTTGATTCCTAGAGCATCCAGCATTTCTGATTCCATTGATTCTATCTTTTCCTCTATTCTTCTTCTTATTTCTTTCTTTTTTATCCTTTAATTTGCTGTCCATTATTTCCCTTTGATAGTGCCTGCATCAGTTTGGAAACAGAGCCTAAGTTGCAGCACTATGGCAACTAGAAGTACTAGAAATTTCAGGGAAAGACTCAAAGACAAAGAAATGAGATCCTTTTGAGATTGTTAAAGCATATTGATGCGCTGTCTGATTGTATGAATACTACGAAGTTTTAAAACTCAGATGATCCCAAGTCAGATTGTCCAATCCTCGGGATTGCTCGAGGGCGATTTGAGTCTGAGATAGGGATCATCCGCTATCAAGGGTTGCCTGATCCGTCTGAAGGATCTTCTACTGCTTAAGATGGATCGTCCAATCCCTATGTGGATCATCAAATCCATTTCTGGATCATCCAATTCAACTTAGGATCGAACAATCCACTAAAAGGATCATCCAATCCATATATTGAAAACAAAGTCACCATAAACACAGTTCTGGTGATGTTGCTTACTCCCAATGTTAGGCACCAAACACTGATTTGGAAAGATTTGATAATCTTTCCTACTACATGTGCCCAGGCTGAATTGGCAAGAAGCCACCTCCTCCAACCCATCCAACAAAAATAAGAACATACATCAATTAATGGAGAAATTGACTGAACCTCGTCAATTAGTTGTTACAATCTTCCTAAAAGTAGTTAATTACCTTTCCTGATCGCTTTATTTAAATTTGAATAAGCCACTTATCATTATAAATAGGAGGTCCTATGTATGTGTAAATCAGCTTGGAGGTATTAAGAAGTGTTGAAGGAGAAAGACCACTCTCGAAGTGGGTCAATCTTATTCTCAATCTCTTCTTTTTTTTGTTATTTATCTTATTACAACGGTGCCAAGATTCGGTATCATATCAACTAGTATCAGAGCCATTCCTCCTGTGGAAACAATGGTGTCTAACGCATAACTTACTCAAGTTAAAAAATTTGTGAAGAAGTCACTGAAATGATGCAACGCTTCGAACAAATCACAACCATCGTGCAATAAATGCAAGAGGAGATGAAATCAAATCAAAATCATTCTCGCCACACTAGTCCCAGTCCACACGAGCATGATGCAGCACCAAGAAACAATGAGGAGTATATGGGTCCACAACGAACCCCATCATATCATCATTCGGTCAAACTTGACTTCCCAAAATTCAATGGTGACGACCCTGCAGGATGGGTATATATGACTAAACAATTTCGGGACTTCAACAACATACTAGACGATTAGATGGTGACTTTGGCGTCTATCCACCTAACCGGCGATGCTATCCCTTGGTATCAGTGGATGAAGAAGACGATCAGTGAGATGACCTGACCCCGATTCACTTAAGCTTTGTGTGTTAGATTTGGCCCGATCGAGAGTGAAGGGTCAAGCGGGGCACTCTCTAAATTAACTATGAGAGAATATCAATCTCAGTTTGAAAGGTTGGCAAATCACACTTCACGACTACCCGAATCTTTTTTGCTATAATGTTTTATTTCTAAATTACGTGATGATGTTTATGTGGGCGTGAAAATATCACAACCAACCTCACTCATCCAAGTTTTTCAACTAGCTTCACTCCATGAAGAGTCAGTCTTGGTCCAACAAAGATGCATTGTCACTAATGTGTCTAAAGCCTCAAACATTACTCATTTTACAAATAAATAAGAGGTCACGACCGCCAAGAGATTGACACCATCAGAAGTTCAAGAACGTTGCCGAAAGGGCCTTTGCTACAATTACAATGAGAAGTTTCTCTAAGACATCGATGCAAGGCTTAATTAGCGATCATCGAAATCTGTTATCCTAGAGACACCGTAGATGATTGCACCCATGATAAACGGTTCTCTATTTCAACCCTTGAAGACAAGAGTTTTCCTTAAGGGGGAAGGAATGTTAGGCACCAAACACTAATTTAGAAAGATTTGATAATCTTTCCTACTACATGTGCCTAGGCTGAATTAGCAAGAAGCCACCTCCTCTAACCCACCCAGCCAAAATAAGAAGATTAGTCAATTACTGAAGAAATTGATTGAATCTGGTCAATTAGTTACAATCTTTTGAAAAGTGGTTAATTACTTTTCTTGGTGATGCGGACAATCGAGCAAGACTTATGTATGTACCCCCACATAAGAAGGCACGGTTTAAATATATATGTAATGTGGAATCGATTAGAATTATTTAGGGGTGGGTTAATTTTGTAATAAGGCTAATAATGTCATGATTAGTTTACTTTTTAGGGTTTTTAGTTGTAATCCCGTTTTTTACTTTGGATCCAGTTTTTCTATGATCAAAACTTGACTTTTTGGCTTAATTTTGGTGTAATTAGATAGGTTATTCAGTTATCTTTCTAATGAGACCAAGATTGCACAAATCCGGGGTGATTGGGGAAAGTTATGACCAAATTACTAAGGGGTGGTCACTAAAAATAGGAATAATGTTTTCTAAGGAATCTTAAGTTTAAATTTTTAGGCAAATAAGTTTTTAGAAAGTTTTATGTTTTATAAAACTTTGTTAGGATTTTAAGAAGTTTTTTATTTTCGCAAGTTTCCAATTACTTAAAGTTGTAAGCTTATTTAAAGACAACCCCTCCCCCATAATTTGATAGTAAAGAATAAACAAGTTTTTGAAGATTTGGATGTTCCCAAGGTGTGGTTGTAGCCATGTTCTCCTTCTCCAAGGGTTGATGTCATTCATGGCTCCCCTCTTTCTTCTTCTTCCATGGGTGTAACCACAAGCTCCCTTCTCTCCTTAAAAGGTAAATCTTTATTCTTTTTCTTTTTCTTTTAGTTTCTTCCTAACTTTATATTTCTTTCAATACTACTATTTTCTCATTCTTTCTTTTTCTTCTTCTTTCTTTTCTTGAAACCTCCATTAAATCACCTTCACTTTTTTCTGTAATTTTTTGATTTGACTCATCACATCTTATTAGAATTTCATGAAATTTTAACTATAAAACGTTGTCACACATCAGAAATGACTATAAAATTTTCAGAATTTTCTGATGCGTCAGAGGGGTATTTTGATAATTTTTGGATTTTCTATCCAAAATTATAAAAATACCCTTTTGGGCCTTTTTCATTCTTTTCTTATTCTTTTCATTCTTCTAAACTCTATTCCTGTGATTCTATTATCAATTTTCCCCTATTTTTGTGGTTACTTGAAATACCAAATTCCATTCTTGAAAACTTTTGCTTCCGCACTTAAATCTACATCAAATTTTTGATATCTTCTCCCTTGTACTGCATCAATTTTTCTATCAAAGCTTATATCCTACATCACTTGGTCTCATTATTTAAATTTGAATAAGATTCTATCATTATAAATAGGAGGTCCTATGTATATGTAAATCAGCTTGAAAGTATTAAGTAGTGTTGAATGAGTAGGATCATCCTCGAAGTGGGACAATCTTATTCTCAATCTCTTCTATTCATTTTTATTTTTTTTGTTATTTTATCTTATTGCAACGGTGCCAAGATTTGACATCATATCACCCAAACACCTCGAAGTTAAAATTTATTTCCTCTACACAGTTCTAAACTTTATGTTTCGCCAAGATGGTAGTTGTTAATCTACTACAATAAGGAAAAGCACATGTATATGGAGAGCCGGGATTAGGTACCACAACTTAGAGTGTGGCTAAAGTTTGAATGACACTAGGGCTGACACATCAGCACCAAAAAAGCGATATACACTTTTTTGGGGATGTTTTTCACTTTTTGGCACTTATATGTCGGCCCTGATGTCATTCCAACTTTAGCCACTCTCTAAGTTGTCCTACCAAATCCTCTGCGGTATATAGAGATGGGATATTTTAACTGCATGGTACTGATTCGGGTTCAAATTCAATGGCCTCAAAAAAGAAAAAAATGGTGAATTGACTACGGATCTACTTAACCAACATATCCATTTGGAGAACACTCTCAAAAACATGTTCCGAGAGATGTGATAAAAAATGAACACTAGAATTGGAAAGAAAAAGAAAAGGATAAGATCTTACTTGTCGCAGCAATTGGCCAATGCGATAGCTTCCTCCCCCACTCAATCCAAGGCCTAGAAGCAAAAGAAATCAAAATATACATTATAAAAGTATACATTAAAACAACCGTGTGTGTGAAAGAGAAAGAGAAAAACCTGATGAGCAGCTTCGAAGGTAAGGAGGAATTCATGGTTAATGGAAAGAGATCTCTCCTCGACGGTGGATCTGAGATTCCTCCGAGCATGCGGGGTGTTCTCTGTGTAGAACGACGATAGTGTGCTGAGAGATGACAATAGATCCGGTGAATCCGTCCGTGACTCCAACACCTTCTTCAGCTTTCGTGACAATCCTGGAGCCAACGCCATCCCTCCCACCTCTGGCGCGCTCTTTGATTTGGCAAAAAAATTGCTTGCAAAAAGTTCACATGTATTATCATTAGTAATACAGAAAAGCTTATTTTGTGAGAGAAAGGGATAAATTACAGAAATATTTTTTTCTTAAAAAAAAAAAAAAACGAAGAAGAAGAAGGATATGCTTTTGCATCCCTCTTTATTTCTGGGATTGTGCTGAATGTGCTTACCATTGCCGCACGACTATGAGTTGGTCGGGAAATGATCCAATGTGCTGGGATTGTGCTGAATTCTATTCACCACCTTGGCACCTCCGTCACCACCACCGGCTCCGGCATTAACAGTTACTTGACCCAAAACCTATCGCCCGAATCTAAACCCATAGCTTGAATAATGAAATTCGAACCAATCACCAGTATCAAACCCCACCACCCGAAATCCTTGCTTTGCCTAGATCAACAAAGAAATGGCTCTTCTTTTCTTCTCTCTACTTTTTTTTTCAATGTCACGGTGGACCACTGATGACGGAGATGAAAGAGGAAGTAGCCGGTGGTTGGGGCTTCAGAGGATGGTTTGAGTTCCAGGCTGTTCCAGATCGTTGAGTTTCGTGCCATTTCAAACGAAAGTGTAATCTTCCCCACGGTTTGAGCTGGATAAAACCGGTGAGCTTACAAAAGGAACAAATTTCTTGCCATTTGTTTTTGGTTTTCTGATGATTTCAGTACCTTTCATCGATTAGTCTTCCTCCCTCTGCATATTAAAGAAGGAAGAAATGAGGCCCAGGCCCATCAGAGCATTACATAACATAAATTTTCTTGACACATGAATATAAATAAATATAAACACTTCAATTGTCTACTTTTATTAACCATATGATTCTGAGAGTTAAATTTTCTAGACATTTTGGGTTTTTTTTTTCTGGTAAGGGTGACATTTCGGATTAACTATAGCAGTTGCCTTCACTACAAATAAATAAGTATAAATTCATTCTAAAACAATATGATTATTATTAATTTCAACTGAATTTGTCATTGGGGATACAATATAATGTACAAATTAATGTCAAAGTCTTGCTATTGATGATACAATATAATATGCAAATGAAGATCAAGGTCCTACCATTAGGAATACAATACAATGTGTAAATGAATACCAAGATTCTACCATTGGAGATATAATACAATATACAAAAATATAGTTAAGGTCTTGCTATTGGGGATATAATATAATGTGTCAAAATATAAGAAAGTATAAGTAAATGTAATAAAGATTAAGTACAAGAAATGATATTAGTATAAATAAGTGTAAACAAATATAGTTAAGTACAAGTATAAGTGACTTTAAAGACCCCATCATTGGAAAAGTGAAGTTATGATAAAAATAAATAAATAAAGGTTCGTATAAGATGTAAGAGAAGTGAAAACTATGATAGAAAAAAAATGTTCATCATATATGTAAGAAAAGTAAAATTATGACAAAACAAAAAAAAATGTTCATAAGATATGTAAGATAAGTAATGATAAAGAGAATATGAAAGTTCATAAGAAATGTAAAGTGTCAATAAAAGAAATAGAAGCATATAAGCTTCAAAAGTTAAGGTTTATAAGTCATGTAAAAAAAGTGTTATTGTATGTAATACCAATCACATGAACAAACCTTATGAATGATTTATGCCTTGTAAATGTCCTATGTGCTTACAAGTTCAAAACAAGGAGACATGGTGGACCAAAAGTTTAGAGGAATACCAAAAGTTACATCGGATTTGTCCATTCCATTCAAAGTATAAAGCAGACATTACATATCATAGATTAGCCAAAATATATACCTAAGTGTAGTGGCAAAACCTATAAAAGACCCAAGAAATAATAACATAAAGAGCAGCCTATGCACTGTTTCAACAAAGTGCAGCAGATAAGGGTCTAATCGGTCACGGATCTCATGATCGATCATGACTCATGATTTGGGCCAAAGTGAGAGACCCGAGCATAGAACCCCATTAGTCATGATTGATCACGAGAAGGATCATAACCTAAGAGCCTAAATTTGTGACCGATCACGAATCTCGTGATCAATCACGAGCTTATCAAGCAGGAATCCAGACTCGTGATCAATCACAGATCTCTTGATTGATTACAGGGGTATTTTTGTTAAAAGAAAATTTTAATTTCCCCCAATTGTTATTTCGAAATTTGAACCCCGGTTTTAAAAAACATATGGCTGTAATGAGTTACTCGTTTTCAAATATTTTAATTCAAAGGTTGTGGGTGCTCCTCACCTTTATAAAATGGAATTTTTCCCTTTAGGGCAAAGACTTCAAGCAAGTTAAAGACTGTTATAAACTTTTCCTAATTAAGAGTTTCCTCCCTCGAGAAAACCAATTTTATCTCATTGTTTTGAGTTAAAGTAGCTAGCATCTTCTCCAAACATCACTCCCTTACTCTCCTCTCTTGATTACCAAGTTCTACTATTGAGAAAAACTTTTAATGGGTTATTCTTAAAAGGAAACTCATAGTTGGCTGAACTCGACGAGCATTAGAGCCAAGGGCTTGAAGGTTGTGGGTAACTAAGGCATATTAGCTCTACAATAGCACTCCCACTTTGTACAAATAGCAACATCAACCAACTTGTAGTAATATTTGCTTTACTTTGCATTCATACATATTATTATCTTACTTTGTCTCTATCAAAGACATCTGAAGTAATTCACACTCGTCGAAGACATCGAGTGTTTTGAATAACTTGCCAAGGGCAAGTAGTGTAGGCTTTGTATTTTTTTTACTTAAGTTGTATTAGGTAATCTAAACAAAATATATTTAAGCTCAAATGTGAGCTTTAGAAGAGTGGACATAGGTCATCATGTCGAACCACTATAAATCTTTTGTTGTGGATTGAGTGTGTGATTGTTTGTTTATTTACCTTTATGTTTATTGCTATTTTTGCACATCATCTATTTGATAAAATACTTGAGTAGACACTTTGTAACACATACACACTCTAGACAATTTTAAGAAGATTAAAATTGAATTAAAATCAATTCCAACACATTTCAAAAATGGCTAAAAGAATTTTATTATCCTATTCACCCCCCTCTAGGATAACCTAATAGGTATTTAAAAAAAATGACAAGACAATAAATGGAAACATCTAAGCCCCCACAAGTAAAGAGAAGTTTGTAAGTTATGTAAAAAAGTAAAGTGTCATCAAAGAAAACAAAAATACAGAAGCTACTAATGAAAAGATAAGTCCTTAAGACAAGTAAGTGAAAAAAATGCCAAGAAAATAGTGAAAACACGAAATCTTCAATGAAAGATAAAAAAAACTCATAAACTATATAAGGAAAAATGAAGATATATGATGGCCTTCTTATTGGAGTATAATTCAATGGTAAGATGTGTATGATGACCCTCTCATAAGGCCTATTGGGGTATAATTCAATGGTAAAATGTATACGATAATCATCTTATTGAGGTATAATTCAATGGTAAGATGAATATGATGATCATTCCATAAGGGTATAATTCAATGATAAAATATGTATGATGACCCTCCTATTGGGGTATAATTCAATTGTAAGATGATCAATGATAATTATTAAATGAATATTGAAAAGTGACAAATAAATGTTAAGAGAATGACAACGAAAGCTAATAAGTGATAAGTGAAATATAATAGATGATAAATAAACTATGATAAATAATAAGTAAATAATCAAATAACTAATTGAAGTCTTGAAAAATGAAAAAGAAAAAAGAAATGAGAAATGAATGAGTAACCTAGTTAATATGTAACTAATGGATTTAGTAAAGAACATATGATATTTAACAAGTAGTAAATGACTATAGTAAATTGGAAAATCAAAAGATGATGACAAGAAAAGAAAAATGAACGATATTAAATGAGTAATATGATAAATTTCATTAAAGTAATAATATAAATGATAAGTATTAAGGTAATGATGGACTTGATGCATGTAGAAGTTGGATTTCACATCTTTCATCATGCAAATGTATTGCTATATTTGTTAATTGTTTGAGAATATTACATGCCTACCTAAAGATGATTTGCATATGTATATTAATGTTAGGAAGGTATAGATTATGCACGAGGAATGATAAAAAATGTCTATTAGGAATTACATTAAGTATCTAGCCTTGAATTGATTTATACATGTTTCACCATGTGATTGTATGCAGATCTTGCCATGCAAATATATTAGAAGAATGATTTGGATTAATAGAATCATGCACATGGTCATTTATAGATCTCATATGATAGACCATGATGATAAGTTGCATAGACCTTCTAATGCATTATAGTTAATGAATGCATACATGCACATGTTTGCATGCTGAAGACTGTTATGCATTATATACAAAAGTTTGCTAAGTATTTTTATATTAAAAGATTTGTGCTCTACTATCCAGTTCCGTTGTAGCTTTTATGTACCTATTTAGGAGCCATGGATATCACCATTTTATACAATTTGTACGAATGAGTCTTGTTATAAAAAGGTGAAGGAATCAATAGGTCACAAGATCATGGAATTGTTTTAATTGTTGGATTATTATGGTAGGGAATTAAGGTAAAGAATTGACAGGGGTGGTTGGAGTTGACGTTGTCTATTATAGCTTGAAGTGTGGTAAAGTTTGGCATCGTTCTATAGGGCGATATGTACCTCAAAAAAGTGGAAATCACCAACCAAAAAGTAAATGATCCATTAAACTTTTTTTTTCCTTGCTTTTTTAGGATGCATGTACTAGGGATGATGCCACACTTTACTACACTTCAAATTGTAGTAGACAATTTCAACTCAAAAGGGGTATCTTTATGATAAATTGGGAGTAGATCAATGGTGATGGAGAGACACTGTTATGTTGGTTAAGATTGAGATAATGAGGGGTGGCAAAATAGAAAAGGTGATAGAAAGATTAGTGGCTAGGACGCCATTTGGGTAGGTTAGGCAAGGGGTTAAGGGTGGAGATTGGCAACAAAAAAAAATGTCAAAAATGGTAGAAGCATGTGAGATAATGTTGGACACATCATTAGTCTTGCCTATATGGCAGTCATGTGGCATTGATACGTTGACTATGAATAGTTGAAAATGGAACGGATGGGGGTGAGAACCATAAAAGTATTGTGGGGCCGTACCTACCACTTGGCAGGTGTGTGTGGTCCTTGTTCACACCTACAAATGGGAAAAAGAGGTGACTTGTGGTTTGTTCCAAATTTAACTAGCTTTAATAGGTGTTTGGTTATAGGGTTTAGGCAAATACTAGGTGTGTATGGGCATGTGTTTTGTGATAGGTTTAAGGTGTGTTAGGGTATAGATTAGACTTAGGTTTGAAATTAGATTGGACTTAAGTTGGGCTTAAGTCTTTCCGCTTTGTTGTATATCATAATTCGGTGCACTTATGCTAGATTTTTTTTTCCAAATTTGAAATTTTTGATCAAAATCCCATCCTAATTAACATGGCTACTCTAAATATCATGGTGGCATCTAGTTTTTTTGTTTAAGATCTTAAAATACTCGATCAGATAGTCAAGATTTAAGCTTGTGCGATGGAGGGTTTAGGAATGAAATATAAAAATTGTGGCCACCCTAGATAGGTTTTAGGGTATCCCAAATCCATCTAGGGTGTCTGATTGACCATCCAATATGTATTTTGAAATATTCTAAATATAAAAAAAATGAGATTTATTGAATATTGATAATTATAGGATTTTGGACTGCTAGGGATGCATTTGTGATATCTAATTGGTTGTTTGATGCTTATATAATGAGATTCAGTTTCCATGATGGGAGGTCATCTAATGGCTTTGTTTTCCAGGATGGGAGGTCATCTAACTAGATGTCGTTATACTAAGTATGGGAGGTCATCTAATGGCTTTGGTTTCCAAGATGCTTAAGGTCCATTTTAGAAAGTTGATGTTGCCTATTGAAAAAGGCCTCTAGACAAAATTATGTTAACACTAATGAGAACTATAATGTGATATACAATTGGAGCACAGTTGTATGAGGGATCTTATTAATCATTCAATCTATTAAGTTTTAAGAGAATTTAGTTGTCCCATTATCCAAAGTTTTACTTTTAGGAAAGGACATAGTTTAAACTATATCAAGGGAAATACGACTTATTTTCCTATAAACATGTATTTGATGGGAACCCAACATTTTTCAGGTTCACTAGGATAACAAGTCATTTACCACAAAAAAAAAGGATAACAAGTCATGGTAAACAAATGTTGTAAGCACAAAATATCTTTCATGTAATTGGTTATTTCTATGATGTGTTATGGTTTTCTTATAATTATTTATATTATAGATGAGATATATATTGTTTGCTTATTTCCTATAAAGTTATTCTGCAGATGATAGAGGTTGAGATTATAGCTCGCATTTCTTGAGCATGAAAGTTGATCATACAATCAGTAGGGGCGAAGCCAGGATTTTCTCGTAGCGGGGGCAAGTAAATATTTTTAGTTAAAAAAATGTATAAATATACTAAAGTGTAAATCATTTACTCAAAGAAATAATCCTCATTAAAAAGTCATTTATAATAAATGTGTACCATTCGTTTGCAACAAATATTTGCCTACTAAAAATCCATATACAATTATAATGACAATTATCCATGACAAGGCTTCATGTTCTGAAAGCGTTGGATGTTAGTGTGTGCAATCTAAAAATGTGTATGAGCTTAAATATCAATGAAGAATGCTAACAAGAGGTAGGTCTATTACTCTCTGTATTGTTCATTTTCTTTTTCAAAATAACAGTTAAATGGTTGTTTAAACCCAATTAAGAAAGGGAAAATCCAATTAAAAGAGAGAATTCTATCAGTCGATTGAAAATAAGGCATTAAGAAAATTCATATTTGAATTGAAATTACCCACCAAATTCCAATTAAGAACAAAACTGTTAAAATAATTATCTAAAAAATTATTGCAAAATTCTCTCTTTTCAAGCAATTGGCTCACAACCAAGCCAAAAATAAAATAAGCAAATCTCTCGTAATCTGTCAAAAAGTTTCAGATATTTTTTAGGGTAACTTTAATAATTATTTGGGATTGAATTCTCTACGAGTTCATGTCAAGCTTCTCGATATGGATATCAACACCATATCATCGTTGGATACAATGTATCGAGGAACTATACCCAACAAGGAACCTAAAATATTAGATTCATAATCAACGTCATTGTTATTATCTTCGATGAAAGAAGAAGTGATATTAGATGAATCGAAAGATGATTTTAATGAGTTAAAACTTGGGAGAAGAGATGATCATTTTGGGGTTTTTGAAGAAGCTAAGATTTATAGTTATGGATGAAAGAAAAAGAAAACAGAGGAGAAAATTCCAGGGGAGTAGAACATGGAGTTGGAAGATTTGAGAAATAAAGAATCATAAACAAGATGAATCATTTGCTCTTACAAAAGCATTATGATCTCAGTCTTTTGAAGTAGGCAAGGTGAAGTGATTCAGTTCTCTCATGGTACCTAAACACAGATCTACCATCTACGAATTACGATATCTTCTTCTTCTCCTTCGACTTTTCGAGGTTGGAGAGGCAAAGTGTTATGTTATCTCTCTCACGACACCCAAACATGGATCTACGATCTTCTTCGACTTTTTGAGGTAGGCAGGGGCAAAGCAATTCTTAGGGGTGGACAATATTTGACATGACTCATGAACCTGACTTGAACCCAACACAAAATAAGTGGGTTAGGTTTGATTGTAAATGAGTTTCGGAACAAAGTAGGTTAACCAGCTTTAATGCTATTAATAAATGGGTCAAGTTTCTGTTTACACATATAGTCTTATACCCTTAACTTGACACAACACAAATATGATCCGTTAACACAAATTACCACTTAACCCACTAACCTGACATGAACCCAACACAAACTAAGCAGGTTAGGGTTGAGTGTAAATGTGTTTCGAGTCAAAGTGGGTTAACCCCCTTTGACATGATTAATAAATGGGTCAGGTTAGATTGAATCATATAGGCATATGCCCTTATCTCGACACGACACAAACCTGACCCACCAACACGAATTACCACCCACAGCGATTCTATTATCTCTCACGGGCATCTAAACGCAGATCTATAATCTACTTTTTCTTTTCACTCACTCTCTCGTTCTCTCCATCTCACGAATAGGGAAAAGATTTTGAATCATCTTCGGTGTGAATGGACAAATACAATTCTATTGCATTGCATGGCATGTGACCTAAAGTGCATTACAGTAAATAAATAATGAATAAATATCTATTAACACACCATTGTCAGATATGGTGAGCTGAGGCTGGAGTAGTACCTCATGTTCTCTGTTCATTCAGTTTGGAGATGATGTGAATTCGAGGGGAAAAGACACTTTTTTTTTTCTTTCCAGAATACCTTTATTGTGTATAGGATATTTCTCTGAGGGGGCAAATACAACATTAGGAGGAGAATATCTGTTTAGGTCTTAGGGGTAGATATAAATTTTTTTTCCTTGGCTCTGCCATTGCATATAATAACACGAAAAAAATAACAAAATTTATTTCCCCTTGCGAAGCAAATCCGGTTTCCATTTTATCAACTTGTTTATTACAAAAATTAAAAACTGAAAGGATGTTATTCATGTGAGAATAAAGGGGTAAATAGGCTTTTACCCAAAAAAAAAAAAAAGCAGTAAATAGGCGGGCATGAATTAACGGGGCGATCCTCTGCGCCGCCCCCCTCTGCAAAGCACGCTCAAGAGTCGAGACAGGGGGAATCAATTCATTTTTTGGGGGCTGAAGTGACCGCTCCCAAAGTGAATTGATTCCCCCTCTGCCTCGGCCCTCGTGCGTCACAGAGGATTTCATGCCGAATTTATGAAGATAACGACACCACCAGCATGTACGAAGGTGGAAGGTGGCACCAAGGTGGGGGGATGATATCGTATGTACCACATCCCTGATGGGACCACTCAGGGGGCGGAATCAATTCACTTTTTGGAGGTTTTTGATTCTCCCTCCTGAGTGGTCACATCAAGAGTGTGGTGCACTTGATATGGCACCTCCTCAACCTAGGCATGTCATTAGGACTCAAGAGGCAAGACTGAGGTTGACGATGACTTTGACCTCCTTTTTTTTCTTTTTAAATAACTAAAAAATGGAAACAGAGTTATTGGATGTCTCCCGTTACTCCGGTGTTAGGGGACCAGCGGATACAAACTCGAACCCAAGCAGGTGATACAACTTTGCCCTGCTCACCCCCCCTCCCCCCTCTAGGGATTAGACTGGGTGTCTTCGTAATGGAAGACATGCCTCAGCCGCCAGAACAATGGGGCATTGCAGTGTCTGTGTTGACACAGGCCTATGTAGGCATGCCATTGATTGACAAATGATGCTTCTTGTATTTGTCTCTTTTTAAAGCCTGAAATTTTTTTTTTACCATGACAAATTCAAAGGCAATGGATTAACTAGACCTGAAATCAGGTTGAACAAATGAATAACCATGCATTTTTTTTTATGTTCATTTGAGTGGTCAAGAAAATGTCCATTAAAGCTGTAAGAAGTTCTAAAAAATAATGTCTAGCTTATATGGCTAAAAGTTTTATGATCATGCTAATTTTTGTAAGTCAATCTTGTTGAGATATTTCAAATACATCCCCAAATTGGTGAAAGTGGCAAAGTTTCAGTCCTGCGACCGATACCTCCCCTTTATCACACCTCTGAACCTTCCATTTTGGGTTCTTCGAATTACATGATCGCCGTACCCAAACCTCCCAAAATGGTGAAAGTTCAATCGTCTGCAGGCTACGGCACAGACTACCGTGAGCGGCAACTGAACTGTTGACCGAAGAGCGCACGGTCACCAATGTAAACCCATGAAGGAAAAAAGACCAAGTCCCATGGCTGAGCATCACGAATGAAGCCCCAACCCATGACTGAGTCATAGCCCACAATCGTAAGTCGCAACTAAAAGCTGACAACTCACTTAATGCTTTATAAATAAGAGTCGTGTGCTTCATGTAAGAGGCTAAAAATTTTGAATCTTTAAGAAGTTTAGAGAGGAAGAAGAAAAAAGAAAGTTGTGTGTATACCAGGGAGAGTCTTTGAAGAAGAAAGTGGCTAAAGAAGTGCTTCAAGTGGAGTACCATCATCTTCTTCCTCGTGTTCTTCTTACTCTTCTTCATTTTCTTACTCTCATCACAACCACTTCCACTCTCACCACTTTGACCAAAGTTTGGCACTCTCTGCTGAAAAGAATTAAGCTTGAGCTCATAGTTTGTGGTTCTTAGAACTAGCATTCTGTATCGAGAGAAAATGTTTCATTCTTTGAGCTTTACCTCTTGAGATTTTGTTGAGAATACTCCATCATCTTTTGGGAAAATTTTTCCAGTTGATTCTCTTCACTGAAACATTATTCAGGCCAAATTTCTTTAGAACTAAAAGCTACCTCAAGAACCTAATATTGACCCCAGAAATTAAGTAACGACAAAGGTTCATTCATCTCTACTGGAGAGTGCAACTTTGTTGAAAAATCATATCTACTCACAAAAGGGTTCAAAAAGAAGAAAGATTTAAACTACTTTGACACCTATGCCCCAGTTGCAAGAATCTTAACAATCAGGTAACGTCTGCCTATTGCCTTATTGAAGAACATGGTCATACATCAAATGGATGTAAAGACAACCTTCTTGACCGATCAATTGGAAGAAGAAATCTATATGGATCAACTAGATGGATTTGTGATGTCTAGACAAGAAAAAAGTGTGAAAATTAATAAGATCTTTATGTGGACTAAAGAAAACACCTAAATAATAGCGCGACAAGTTCAGATAGACTTTCATTGACAATGGATTTGCATCCAATGAAGGATACATGTGAATTTATTCCAATACCAAAGGAAAGTCAAGTTTAGTTATCAATCTCTATGTAGATGACATGCTCATCTTTGGAACTGATTTATCCTGTGTTGAGGACATAAAGAAATTCCTTTCATTAATGTTTGACATGAAGGACTTTGGGGTTGTCGAAGTGATTCTAGGAATCAAGATCATTAGGAATGATGATGGAATTGTGATTTCACAATCTAATTACATTGGAAAGGTACTCAAGAGATTTGACATGCTTGAATGTGATCCGACACCCACCCCCTATGAATACCAACTTAAAGTTGTTGAACAACATAGGAAATTGTGTATCTCAATACAAATAATCATAGATAATCAATTGCTTAATATACGTCATGTATTGCACTTGGCTTGACATTGCTTTTACAGTTAGGATGTTGAGTAGATACATAAGAAACTGAGGTGTTATGCATTGTATACAATTCGACAATATCCAAGGGAACCATGAATTATGAAATTCTTTAAGAAAAGTATCCCATTATTGTCAAGGGACATTGTGACACTACCTAGAACTCGGATTTGGATGAGTCAAAGTTAGTGATTGCTTGGATATTCACTTTAGCAAGAGGTACGATCTCCTAAAAATCCAAAAGACAAACTTTCTTGACTCATTCTTCAATGGAATTAGAGTTAGTAGCCCTTTCATCGATAAGAAAAGAAGCATAATAGTTGATAAATGTATTGGTAGACGTATCAATATGGGATAAGCCAGTGCAAACAATAACTATTTACTGTGATAATCAAGCTACCATATTTAAAGAGGATAATGAGAATTACAATGGGAAATCTAGGACTGTATGTCTGAAGTATAATCATGTGAAAGGTCTGATCATTAATAGCATTGTAGTTGTACATTAAGTAAAGTTCAAGGAGAACTTGGCGGATCTTTATCAAAATGCCTTAACAAAGAGTTAACCTCCACAACATCAAGGGGAATGGAACTAATAAACCTATAAGGTTTAATTGACAAGATGCTAGACCTGACAACTTAGGGTTCAATGGAAAAACAATTCAACAATACCGAAATTGAAAGCACAATATAATGTGTCCCTTCTTATGGTGATCCTACAAATGTGTTTTTTGTATACCAAATGTGCATTGTTCTTGCAGAACATGTACTTCTTATCTATGAGTATTTTATCATAGATGATGGAGGATGAGAATGCAGTTCTCTTAATGAGTTCTATAGACCTAATTGGGTTGGGGCTTGCATAAGCTCTTGATATAAGATTCACCTATCTGAGTGTGAAAGCTGATAACTTCCTATGAGATCCAAGTTGTTTCTAGAGAACTTCAATAAATTAGGATATAGAAAAAAAAAGACCTTAAATGCTAATTTAATTGGAAAGAATGAGTAAAGCCTTGCTAGGAGGATTGTGCGTGTGACAAGTTTGACTGTCAGAAAATTCAGTTCAAGGATTTAACCATTAACATAAAATCTGACATGCTAAGGCATGTCTGCACTACTTAAGGGTTCAAGGTTGAAACCACCTTTACTTATGCATGGGAACTTCACTTAAAGCCCGTTACACACCCATGATACATCTACTTAAAATAATTTTGAAATAAGTGGGGGATTATTGAGATATTTCAAATATATCCCCAAATCGATGAAAGTGGCAGAGGTTTAGTCCTAGGAATGACACCTCGCCTGTGCCATACTTGAGAACCTTCCACTTTGGGTTCTTCCGACCTACCTGATCACCGGACCAAGATTGATCGTCCAAAATGGTGAAAGTTTAATCACCGAAAGGCTGTTACGAAGACTGCTATGAGCGACTACTAAAGCACTGATTGAAGACCACATGGTTGCCAAT
This sequence comes from Platanus orientalis, assembly GCA_025762735.1. Classification (NCBI taxonomy): domain Eukaryota; kingdom Viridiplantae; phylum Streptophyta; class Magnoliopsida; order Proteales; family Platanaceae; genus Platanus; species Platanus orientalis. Next base: position 21,068,549 of record JAOXJP010000001.1, read on the forward strand.
GTAAACCCATGAAGGGAAGAAGACCAAGTCTTGTCACTGAGCGTTGCAAATGAACCCTTAACCCATGACTGAGCATCAAGACAAAGTTATAGTTGACGATTGAAAGTCGGTGACTAACTCAATACTCTATAAATAAGAGTTGTGTGCTTCATGCAAAAGGATAATTTTTTTTTTTAAATCTTTGAGAAGTTTACAGAGGAAAAAGAAAAGAGAGAGTTGTGTGTCTACCAAGGAGCATCTTTGAAGAAGAAGAAGACTAAGGAAGTGCTTCAAGTGGAGCACTATCATCTTCTTCTTTATGTTCTTCCTTCTCCTTTTCATTCTCTCACTCTCATCACCACCACTTCCACTCTCACCACTTTGATCCAAGTTTGGCACTCTCTGCTGAGAAGAGTTAAGCCTAAGCTCACAGTCTATGGCTCTTAGAACCAGGATTGTTTTTTAGAGAAAATGCTTTGTTCTTTGAGCTTTACCTCTTGAGATTTTGTTAAGAAAACTCCATCATCTCTTGGGAAGAACTTTCTATCGACACTCTTTAGTGAAATATTATGTTGCTTAAATTTCTTTAGAATTAAAAGCTACCTTAAGCATCTAATATTGATCCTAGGCTTTAAATAAGAATAAAGGTTCATTCGTCTCTGCCCAAGAGTGCATTTACAATCTTCAAGAAACGTGATAATGACACCTAATATTCGACTCTATTGAGAGATAAGGGTTCTACCTTTGTATCCCAAAGGTAATTTGGCCACAATCCCTAGCACAATTACCGAGAAGCCTTGACTATCTTTAAGAAACATGATAATGACACCTTATTTGTCTTGAATGTATCAGTTGTAAAAAGAGGGTAAGAAAACTACATGAAAACTGATTTTGGACTGAATAGTCTCATCCATATTATTGATCTCATGACTGATCAGTCATGACTGTTATTCTACAACTGCACCTGGCATAGGGACTGACTATGTGTTGCGACTGACCAGATCTGTGACTAACACTCGTCAGTGACAAACTTTGCGCTCATGACTGAAGAGCTAAGTTTCCACCAAGCTTGTCTTCTACAAATGGAAGTGTTTTGTGACTGAGGTAGATCCGTACAATACTTTTCCTTCTTACCTTTCTGTGGTCCCCAAAACCCGATAAATCTTTAGGTGTGACCGATATCTCAATATGAATTTAAATCCTTCTAAGTGTGTGCAAAACATGTGCAAATATGTGTGGGGTGTTACAATGGTTATCTCATATACAAAACTTGTAAGTAGGTCTCCGAATGGTTCTTACATACAAAACTTGTGAATTGGTCTCCAAATAATCTGTCACAGACACAAAACCTCTAAATAGGTTTCTAAGTAGTTTGTCTCAGAAAACCTTTGAATAGGTCTTTGAATAGTTTATCTTAGATACAATGTGACGCCCCTGAATCTGGACTCCGATATCGTCTGTATGCACCTTGGATTTAGATTGTTACATTAACACTTGATCCATATTCTATAACATACCACCATATATTCTTATCATAGTATCATATCCCATTACATTCAATTAAATGCAGAAACATGAATACATTTGCTTATGCCTTACCTTGGACATAAGCTTTCATCGTTAAACCATAACTCTTGATTGATTACCTTTGCCTTTAGTAGAAATATCTCTAAATTCATAATATATGCCAATAACCATTCCATTCAAAATAATAAAGTGAGCGGAAACAATAAACCATCTACTCAATCATAAAGTGACTCTGAGCATAACATAATAATGCCTACAATCACATAATATCCATTAGAACTACCAATATAGTATCAATTCTTTTACATTCAAATCCAATGTAAAGACATTATTACATTCTTCTAAAGAAAGTCTCAACGTAAACTAAAAACTAAAATCAATCTCTCTATAATTTCATCGTCTACTTAGCCATCATCACGATCAATATGTTCTCTCCCCCAAACTTGTGCTAATTGGGATGAGCTTGACGGGCTTAAGAAGTACAAATGCAAATCATATCCAATTGATAGTAGATATAGTTTGCACAAAAGTTTCTCTTACGTAACATAAGTATGGATAACAATATGAAGCTCAAACTATAAGAGGCAATAGCATATTAGTCCATGGACACAAATAAATGAACAAAATAACCATAATCAATACCGTAGAAAATAAAGGAATATGTGTCATAGTGCAAAGATAAGTGTATCATCTTTCACCTTTAGAATTAGTCAACACATCACTTTTTCATATCCATTTCTTACTTCTTATCAATAGTTCACCCACTTATCATTAATATTTGAATACATTCATATCACATGCTGTGGTTTCTTATAGACTTGATCAATGTCTTACTCATTAGTTCACTTCACTTCTTAGTAGATTTCAAAGATTCAATCATTGTTCTTCATTGTTGCGACCCAATGATATGTCCTAAAACAATAATCAAATGATTCGATAAGTTCAAAGGATTCAATAAGGTTTAAAAATAGTCAATGATACATCATTGTTGCGATCCAATGGAAGGTCCCAAAATAATTATTAAATGGGTTCAATGAATCAATATAATAGTTGAATGACAATATCCATTGTTGCGACATAGTGAAAGGTCCTAAATAGCTTTACCATTGTTGTAACCCAATGATAGGTCCCAAAGATTAAAAAACCCAATGGAAGGTCCCTATATAGATTTCCAGTGTGGTCCTTTATACTAAACCATTGTTGTGACCCAATGATAGGTCCCAAATACATATTCTATTGTTACGACCTAATGGAAGGTTCCAAAATAATATTCTCTCATTTGTTATGATCTAATGGTAGACCCTTATATAGATTTTCGGTGTGGTCATCTATACTTTACCATTATTGTGACCCAATGGTAGATCCCAAATACATATTCTATTGTTGCGATCCAATGAAAGATCTCAAACAGTTCAATCATGTTCAAAGAGTCCAATAATTTGATAAGGCCCAAACAGAGTTCAATAGTTCAAAGATTTATTCACATTTCAAAGTTCAATAAACAATTGAGACATATCAAAGGATATCAATAGTCAATAAGAGTTCTCATCACATATGAAAGAAGGCTTTATGGTTCAATAAGTTTCGATCATAATACATTCATATAGATCACATATGATCATTACTTCAAGTGGATTTCCATAAATTGTAGTTCTTATGATCTGTCATATTATGAGATCTTTGTATTATTTAAAGGAATTGAAATTACCAATCATTGGTTCATATTTCATAGTCCATATATAAATATCAAAGTCTCAATCATACTTAATTTCAATCAAAGGCATTTTCTCATATTGAATTTCATGTTAGTTTAAAAGAATTTACATTTCTTATGGGAATTCAATAAGATTCACTTAAATCAATCATATCACGTTCCATAATAAGAAGTTTCATGGGGATTCTTATCAATTCTATCTTAAATCCATGTCAATATCTAACATATGGATTTAAAAGAAAAACTTCATGGATCATTCAATAAAGAGAATCATGAGATCAAAACATACTTAGATTGAATTTGCATAGCAATTCACATGAGATATCAATAGATAACATGAATTCATCAAAAGAACTTGACATAGGTGATGAAAATAACATTCAACTCACATAGGAATCACTTACAATCATATGAATCATCAATTTAGAGCAAGACTCTCATGATTTCTAAATCAAAAATATTCTAACAGTAGAATTCGCCATCAATTCATATGAATCTAATGAAAACAAAGATGAAAAATAACATTAGTTTGCAAGAGTATTTACCATCCTTGGATTAGTGGATGATATCCCCAACTTCTCATGGATTCATACAATGGATGGGTTCAAACAGTGGGAATTCCATAGCAAAAGAATAGATAAATGGAATCTAAGACATTGACGGATGCATAGATGGAAATTATACTAATTAGTGATAAAAATTTACAAAGGTACTTATAATCCCTTCCTTCTTTTTCAAATCTTATCATTAAATCTTCCTTAATGCTCAATCTTTGCAAGTAATATGTAGTTTTAATGAGGAAATACTATAGAATATGAATCTAAAGTCCAATTCTCCAATTTTTAACTAAATAAGTTTAGATCTAAGTTGTTTAAAGCTTACATACTTTGCTTGGGTGAGCTTATTCTCTCCATTTTCTCCCATTTTTCTCTCCCTTTGTCTCTTTCATCTTAGGTGTATTTTAATCCAATTTGGATGTAAAATGGGCTAAATATACCTCAAGGTACGAGAATACTCACTCTAGAAAGATTCTAATCATAATGAGGAGAAATCCCCTTTTATTTTTTTGATCTAATTAATGGCGAGAACTCCCCTCGAGTCACGAGTGCTCGAGGTACCCCTTGCGACTGCTCACGTTTCCTCGCGAATGCTCAAGGTCACCCACTGTAAGCCCTCATATGGTGTTATGAGCGCTCGGCCTGTGCAATACCAAATCTGGGTTTCCAAAAAATCATTGAGATCGCTTGCCTCCATTTGTGAGTGCTCAACGTACTACACCGAGACCACTCACGGGCCTTTGCGAGAGCTTGAGGTGACCTTGACTTTTATAGTTGGGTCCCCCTTGGCCCTCCACTCACCAATGGTTCCTCTACTTCTACTTGATCCTATTTCCAAGGTCACGAGGTTTTTCCTAAGGTCTTTGGTTTGGATCCATTAACATATAAATTAATTACCATATTTTCATTAGTGATGCATGTGTGGGGTGTTACATACAAAACCTATGAGTAGGTTTTTGAATAGTTTATCTTAGATGCAAAACCTCTGAGTAGGTCTTCGAATTGTCTACCTCAGATATAAAATCTTTGAGTAGGTCTCCGAATAGATACAAAACCTCTAAGTAAGTCTTTGAATATAACCTCTATGATTGTCTATTCTCTAACCACTAAGGTTTCCAAAACACATAACCTATCAGGGATCTCTAAACATATAATCCACAAGGGATCTCGAAAATACTAAACCACAATGGATTACTGAAATAATAAACCACAATGGGTTTCCAAAATAATAAACCACAATAGGTCTCCTAAATAATAATAAACCACAATAGCTTTCTAAAATAATAAACCACAAACTTCTTCACATATAACCATTAAGGTCTCCAAATTATTCATAAACCACATGAGTCATATAGCTTCATACTTATCTTTAAAATATAAATCACAATAATTTTGCAAAACTAAACTTTTTATCAAAACTTAAATCTAATACAAAACAATCACATGCTTTATCCTACTTATAGCAATAATCTCATACACTAATCATAAATCAAAACTTGATATGTTGCACAACTTATCAAAAGTGTAATAATGTCTAAGCCAATGAAGGTTTTAAACAAACTTTACATAACTAGGCATGACATATTTTACATCTTATCATTTTATTCATAGATACATGATTATTTTCTAACTAAACTTAACCTTTCAAAACTCTTTTCTATTTTCAAAACTCATAATCTTATTTTCATAAAATTTTATATTAAATTCATGGTTAATACATCAAACAAAACATAAAATTATTTGACTTAATCTAAGCACAAACTAAGGATATTTCTTCTTTAAAAATCATGATTAATCATAGAAATATTTATGCTTTGTTGAGTATCATATATGCCTAATAATCCTTAATCAAACTTTTAGGCTTTGCTTGGTTGCTAGTTAAGTAATGGAAAGTAAAGTAAAATAATACAGATATTCAAAAATCCAATTGGATTGGCTGTTTGATTGAAATAGGAAAATGCTCATTGGAATATTGGCTTTCCATTTAAGGTTTTCCTAATACCTTGATTTCTTTTGTCAAAATCCGATCAAATTGGTTGGATTTTGGAATTGCACATTATGAAAGTAAGCAATATTTCCTCATATTTTCGTACTTTATTGTTGTATTTTAAGTCAACCAAACAATTGTTGGAAAACACAATTTCACTTTACTTCACTTTACTCATTTTCATACAATTAACTTCATTTTCTAGCAACCAAACAGAACCTAAGGCTTTTGAAATGCAACACTAGAATTATTTAGGGGAGGGGGAGGGTTCCATTCATGGTATGATAGTGATGTAGTGTAGGGATGTGGAGAAGGGATGCGAAAGATTTTAGGGGAGTGGTTGTGGGAGGAAAACAATATGTAGGAAATTAATACAATTAATAAAGTGTTGAAAGATCTGAGAGATTTTAGGAAGGGAATTGAAGTGAACTTAAAATATATTAGGAAAATAAATAGAAAAATTGGATATTTAAGAAATTAAAATTTTATAATATTTAATTAATTTATAGGGATAATATAAGGAAAGAGAGAGGATGGTGAATAAGAATATAATTTAGGAAGAGAATAAGAGAGAGAATTGGAAACGTTTTTAGGGATTATTAAAGAAAGATCTTATAGAATTAAATGATTTTTTTATTTAATTGTGATATGGAAGGCACCATTAATTAAAATTAGAAAAATATAAAGAAAAAAAAGATTAAATATTAGAAAAAAATAAATGAATACAAACTCTCACTCTCTCTCTCTCTCTCTCTCTCTCTCTCTCTCTCTCTCTATATATATATAT
>JAOXJP010000001.1:21092154-21102214 GCA_025762735.1 Platanus orientalis
CCCCCCCCCCCCCCCCCCCCCCCCCCCCCCCCCCCCCCCCCCCCCCCCCCCCCCCCCCCCCCCCCACAGTCAATTGCTACTGCCAATGATTTCATAGATTGTGTATCATGGAATATATGATGCCCCACTAGACCATAGGGATGTTTGCCCCTTGTCCATCTCCCAAATCCATAACTCAATAAGACAAAGTCCAAGCGCGGGTCCCCACACCCAATCAATTTACAGTCCCATAAGAACACAAGCAAGCAAAGAATTGGATGGATTTGCTTTTATTTCTCCCTTCTTCTAATACCATATAAGATTTATATGTACTTTTACCTAATGCTTATGATTTATTATTTTTATAAGAATGATCTACATTTAGAAAGGAAAGAAACAAGAAGAGAGTATAACACTCTGGATTGTCTGTGGCTAACTTGATGTGGGAACCCATGTAGCTGGTCAGAAATGACAACACGTGGCCTAAAGTTGGGTGGAAAAACTAATTCTTCCTTCTTCTAATACTCACATAAGATTTACCTTTATTTGAATGCTTATGATTTATTATTTTATAAAAGAATGATCTATATTTAGATTTAGATGGAAAAGAAAGAAGAAGAGAGTGTAACACTGCCGATTGTTTGTGGCTAACTTGGTGTGGCAACCATGTAGCTGGTCAGAAATGCCAACACATGCATAGAAAAAAGTTGGGTGGGAGAACTAATCCGCCGGTGTTTGTTATTCAAAAGTAGGGTGGGGTTTGGTCTTCCCACCCAACTTTAGGCCAAGTGTTGGCATCTCCGACTAACTACACAGTTGCCACACCGAGTTAGGCAACCCGGGAGCCTTAATATTCATTAATTAAATGATTTTCAAAGATGCCCAATTACTAATCGATCAGCATTTGTTCCCTTACATATCGTTTGGCAGGACTCAGGAGTAGTAGATCGCGCGGTTGTTACTGGTTAGAGCAAATTTGGTACACCAAACGCTGGAGCAGAACCGAATGGTGGGTGCAGGCCGGGTGAGCATTTGGGATGCACACCCTCGGCAACCAAGGAGACGTACAGAAGGACGGGAGCCACACCCATTCTCAGGGTTGTGCAAAACATTTGAGGAGGCAAACCAGCCCTTTAATTTATTTCTCTTTCTAACATCATCAGTCTAATAATAACAAGAAGAAGGAAAGAAAGAGAATTTTAATGAGAACTTTGCTTTGCATCTTCATCATCTACTTTAATTCCATATTAATATAAAACTGTTATCGAATATTTCAGCGATAAGAATGTTGAAAATTACAGTAAAATCACTATTTGAAGCATATATGAGAATCGCAAAGGAAAAGCCATAGCTTCAGTCTTTAACCTTGTTTCTTTTTTTGACAAAAGAACAATTCACCATGAGTTCCTACAGTACAGAAGAAGCCCATTCTTTGATGCTAATAGAAACTCATCATCAAAAAGAAGGAACCATGTACTCATCATCCTGTGAGAGAATGATTATCTGAAAACAAGAACAGATACTCCATACTTAATACAATAGTCACCTTTTTAAAGGAGATTGACTGCCTTGCTTTGCCTTGCCTTGCAACAGCAACAAAAATGTAAGAGAAAGATTAGAGTACTGGTTGTGTGCAGGCAGCCCAATTTTATAATAAAAACGTAGATTAGTATTAATAATTATATACATTAGAGTAATTAAAGCAAAATAGAGAGGTAGTGGGACCCCACCAGATATCTCTGAAGCCTACCTCACTCGTAGAGGCTTAAGGCATACATACAAATGTACATCGTGGTTCTCGCTCATACTCTATATATATATATGTGTGTGTGTCTATATATGTATGGGTAGTGCATTAATTCAGCTTGGGAAACCAAAGACCTCCATCCCCTCCTCCTTTCTCCCAAAAGAAAGAAAGAAAGAAACTCCGGTCTTTTATAATTCTGTCCTATCATTTTTATATTTCTGCCTCGATCTCCAGTGACAAGCAGAGATCCCATGGAAGGTGTTCCAAACATGTCAAATAAGCCAAACAACACGACGACGACCGTCATCGCATACCCAATCACCCCCTCCAGTACTACGCAATCCATTCTACACCTTGCCTTGCTCCCTGTAACACTCAAGGTGCGTGCCGTGGTCATACTATATATATATATATAGATATATATGTTGATGAATAAATTTATATTAATGATTTGGTTTAATTATTTGCAGTTTGAAGAAGTAGTATACAAAGTAAAAGAGGAGCAAAAGGGTTGTTGTTGGTGGGGTGGTGGTTCATCATCATCATCATGGAGCAGCAGCAGCAGCAGATCATCAGAGAAGACCATACTGAATGGAATAACAGGGATGGTGTGCCCTGGAGAGATCCTGGCGATGCTGGGGCCGTCAGGCAGCGGCAAGACCACCCTTCTGACAGCCCTGGGAGGTCGGCTGATGAGTAGTAGTAGTAGTAGTAGTAGTGGGATGCGTGGGAAGCAGCTCTCTGGTAAAATAACCTACAATGGGCAGCCCTTCTCTAGCTCCATCAAGCGAAGGACAGGATTCGTAACACAGGACGACGTTCTGTACCCACATCTCACAGTCACGGAGACCCTGCTTTACACTGCACTTTTAAGACTGCCCCACACCCTGAGCCTAGACAAGAAGCTCCAGCATGTGGAACATGTAATCAACGAGTTGGGTCTAAGCAGGTGCAGGAACAGCATGATTGGAGGCCCACTTTTTAGAGGGATATCAGGTGGTGAGAAGAAGAGGGTTGGCATAGGTCAGGAAATGCTGCTCAACCCAAGTCTTCTCTTGCTAGACGAACCCACTTCTGGTTTGGATTCAACTACAGCTCTAAGGATCCTTACCACAATCAAGCGCCTAGCCACCGGTGGTCGCACCGTCATCACCACCATTCACCAGCCCTCCACCCGCCTTTACCATATGTTTGATAAGTTGATTTTGCTCTCTGAGGGCTCCCCCATCTACCATGGCCCCGCTTCTGCTGCCTTGGACTACTTCTCTTCAATTGGCTTCTCCCCATCTGTCGCCATCAATCCTGCTGATCTCTTACTTGACCTCGCCAACGGTATGTTTTTTCATCATCATACATCCTCCGTTCCCATTTTTCTCATTTTTCATTCATTCGTTCATTCATTCTTCCTTTCATTATGTACACTCTTTTTATTAAAAAAAAAAAAAAAATCTTTTTGAAACAATTGTCCCTATATATAAATATATGAGTGCTGGACACAATCCTCCCTCATAAGTGCTGGAATAAGTGGTGGTTATAATTGTACCTTACACATTCCCACCAAGTAAGAAATGGAGCTATTAGCATAATGAAAGACCCCACATTAGGACCCCCACCCCCCAACTATATGTTCATAAGACGTTCAGCCTTGTTTTATATGGGACAACACTTGAGGTACCTTTTTTTTTCTTTTGCAAGACCTCTAACATATTATCTTACCACCCATGAAGCATTTTAGATAATTAACTTAAATAACAATTGCAGAAATTAATCATGCGTTTTCTCCAACATCAAATTCCTACATCTTTGATAGAATTAAACTTCAAGTGGACACATGCTTCTGCATTGCCTTGAAAGTGAGATCATAAATTGTTTTCTTCCAATTAAGCCACGACCATCTGAAACACTATTATTAGCTAGTACGATCACTTGAAAGAAATAAAAAATAGTTTCATTCAAGAAGCACGAAAACTATATGCTAAGATATATATACCCCTTCCCCTTTTTTCTTTTGAATTCTTTTACCAACTCTCTTTCAATAATTGTCAGTGAAAAAAAAAAATTGCAGGTATTGCACCCGATTGCAAGCATGTCAGTGAACAAGGTGATCATCAGGGTAGCATTGAACAAGAACAAAAATCAGTGAGGGAGGCTCTCATCTCTGCTTATGACAAAAACATTGCTACGAGGTTAAAGGCTGAGCTATGTAGTTTAGATGTCAATAACTATGGTTATGCGAGAGATGCTTTTGCAAGTAAGTAATCTTTTTTCAAACCCTCATAAATCATAACTAGCTATGGTGCGTACCCACATTTATATATATGCAATATGCACATCTCAACAGTTCTGAAGAATTGTTGCAACAGAGAACATAGTAAATTGGCAAATGCAAAATCATGCCATAGTAGTGAACTTTGCAAATTTAGTTCAGAATTCTCACTGCTACCGGAACTTGATACTAACTGCTCATATAGGTAGGTTTGTAGCCAAGATCCTGCATCTTGCTGCTTGATATGATATGATATGATACAGTGATCACTTTCAAGATTATCTCAACTGCTTTTCACACACTGATGCAGGGAATGCAGTGAAGCCAGAGCAATGGAGTACGAGCTGGTGGCAGCAATTTAAGGTGCTGCTAAGCAGAGGGTTGAAGGAAAGGAGATACGAAGCCTTCAACAAACTAAGAATCTTCCAAGTCACAAGCGTTGCTGTGCTTGGTGGTCTCCTATGGTGGCATACCCCGGAATCCCATATCCAAGACCGCGTAAGGATCTTAATAGGAAGATATGCTAAGTTTTACTTTTTTATTCGAAGATTTTTGGTAATTTCCAACAAAGCTAAATCTACCTGGATTTTTCCTCTTCACTGCAGATCGCTTTGCTTTTCTTCTTCTCTGTATTCTGGGGTTTCTTCCCACTCTACAATGCCGTCTTCACATTTCCCCAAGAACGATCCATTCTCATCAAGGAACGCTCTTCTGGCATGTACCGCCTCTCCTCCTACTTCCTAGCCAGGACTGCAGGAGATCTACCAATGGAGCTTGCACTCCCCACTGCCTTTGTGATCATCATCTATTGGATGGGTGGACTCAAACCCAACTTCACTACCTTCATCCTCTCCTGGCTAATCGTTCTCTACAACGTCCTTGTCTCTCAAAGCCTCGGCCTCGCATTTGGTGCCATCCTCATGGATGTCAAGCAGGCCACTACCTTGGCCTCTGTCACCACCCTCGTCTTCCTCATTGCTGGGGGCTACTATGTACAACAAATCCCTGCTTTCATTGTCTGGTTGAAGTACTTAAGCTACAGCTTCTACTGTTACAAGCTTCTTCTTGGGGTTCAGTACAGCGAAAACGACTACTATGAGTGCTCAAAGGGAACATTGTGCCGGGTAGTGGATTTTCCCGCTGTTCAATCTGTGGGTCTGAACCACTTGTGGTTGGATGTGGGCATCATGGCCCTGATGTTAATAGGTTATCGGATTGTCGCTTATCTGGCCTTGCACCGGGTGTAGGTGAGGTAGCCAACGTTCGTGCATCATCCTCAGCTTTGTCCAGAGAGCACATTTCATCCGAGAAGACAAACGGTTGAAGAGTTTTCTCTTTCTTCAACTGAGGATTTAATGGAAACTTACAATACCCAATGTTCTGATCCTTTTCCTCGTCAGAGTTGCATGTAATATTTAAATAAAGATACTAACTCCGAATTTTATAACTCTACATAACTGATTTTTGAGATCATAAATTCAATGTGCATTACAAGAAGAAAAAGGATAAAAAAAAACACATAGATACATTTCCCCTTGCTGGAAAAACAAAGTGAACTGAGAAAAGGAATAGCTGCTATGCTTCTGCAAAACAGATTTCTGGCTTTTTGTGGGGGTTACAAAACCAAATACTGCTTCAAATTTTTGGTTCTCTTCTTATTCTTCAGCTTCCTGAAGGCACAAGACTCGATCTGCCGGATTCTCTCTCTGCTGACACCCATCAACTCCCCAATCTCTTGCAGAGTTTTCATCCTGCCATCCTCCAGCCCGAACCTCCACCTAAACACCTGTTTTTCCCTTGGATTCAGACTGTCCAGCACCTTCTCCAGATCTTGCTTCATGAATTGCTTCATCAGTATTACTTACTGCTGAATCTGCATCTGGATCTGCCAGCACTTCCTGAATACAGGAGAGAGAGCACCCACAACCAAACGAACAAATTAGACAAGAAGCCTATGAGAGTGATAAATATATCCAAAAGGGAACCTAAAAGGACATACCGAAGGTTTTAGATTCAAATTGAATCCAATCTTCTGATCAAGAGACCTTGGAGCTTTGGGGGTAAGTAGTACAGCTGTAAGCCTCTTCATTGACAACCCTGTTGCCTCTGCGACCTCTTCATTATTTGGATGTCTTCCATTTTCACTATAGAGTTGCTTCCTGGCCTCCCTTACTCGATAAGTTGCCTCGACCATGTGAAACTGTTTTCTCCCAAAAAGAGAAAATGTAAATCAGAGGAGAATTGTGATAGAAAAGAGCAAAAGTAGAACCCCAACTCATTACTTATATCCACAGTTTAGTCAAGTTAGCACCCTCAATGTCAAATTGTAAAGAAGCACAATCATCTCTTTCTAAAAAAACCCAAAACTGGTTTTTATATTGATTAATACCTGACTCCTTTCTCTATAGAACTGTGTAAATCCCATTAAGCAGCAATGTGCCAGATTTCTGAAAGTGCTGCAATCTGATTTGCAGGCCAATATGGTATGACAATACCAAAAATGGCGGGTGGCTAATGGCCCCCAACATCCATGTCATTTCTGCTTTGGTACCAGGTCCGAACCAAAAACTCTCGTGTGCTGAAATAAAAGAAAAGGACAAGAAACTTGTGGATAACTTGGCCTTTTCCTTCTCCATTCAGGTTTGGATTGGATTTGAGTTTTTTTTTAATTACAAGGCACCTTCCTGGTGTAGAAGCAGAACTTCAAGCTGAAATAGAACAGTCAAGTAGGTTGAAATTTCATGGACAGACCAAGATTGGTCAATAATTTTTATTTTTTTGGGGGGTCAATAATAAACAGAATACATAATATATTTCTGTCCATGTGAAAGAGGGGGTCATTACGTTGATATTTAGGTAAGAATGGTGATCACCTGTGCATACTTCTGTTTACATACACTAAAGAAATGAAGTGGGACCGTTGGCCATCAATCTGCTGGGTCAAATGCATATAGCCGCAGGTCCAAGAAAGTAGAACCAATCTATTGGTAGGTCCCCTCCTAGAGGTCCCAAGTGGGTCACCAATGTAGTGGGGCTGGACTTACTCCAATTTCTCTGTAGAGTTTTCTAATTTGAATCCTTAGAGGATCTTGGACTGGTTTGACCAATTTCATGGTGGAAATATTTTATTGCTATATTAATTGTTTCAGGAGTCTAATTAGTCTTTAGTACTTTATATTGAATGTTTTAGAATTTTCTAGCTGCTATCTTACTATAATTAGGAGCTTAGAGTGTCTTTAAGTTGGTTTTTCTTTTCTTGCACAAGTTAAATATCTTAGTTTGTTTCCAATTTGAATTTGATGCAAAGAAGTATGAATAATCAACTGTAGTAGGCCTATAAAAAGGGGCTGCTCCATCATAATTAAGACAATTCACGTAAAATAAAATTTCTAAAGCTTTAGCTTATTTAAGTGGGTGTTCTACACAGTTTCCTTCATTTGGGTTCTTATCCATCAATTTCTTTGGGTGAGAATTGGTGCAACGCTGATTCTTAATGCAAGAAAGCGTGTATCCTTCTAGTTATCCTTATTGTTTAATTCTTTAATTCTAAATCTACTGTAACTGATCCTTGATTTTTTATTTTTATTTTTAATAATTACAGGTTCTTGAATTTTAAAATTCTGAATTGAGGTCCAATTTCTAGTTCTACTCTTGAATCTTGAAAATCCTTAAGTTTAGTTCTCAGTTATTTCTCTGTTGTTCTTTAATTTACCATATTTCCCTAAATCAATTTCCCCATACTCTAAACCCTGCAAACCTTATTCCATAATTAATTTTTCCCAACAGTAGAATCTCTAGTTGAAAGTTAGAACCCGAATTTTCTAAAACCCTAATCCTAATCCTCGATCTAGCTCCTTTTACCCTAACCAATATTTTTTGAGACCCTAGATTTTTGTTGCATCCACTTTTCTTTTATTTGATTTGCTTTGCTTTGTTTGCTAAGAAACTTCAGATCCCTTTGATTTTTCTACATCAAGGACATTGGTGTTTAAGTGAGCATATGATCTAATGCAGCAGAATGAACTGAAAGGTTAAAGGAAACCTACTGGTAAGCGGATTGTCCTGGACTGATCTGAGAGAGACTTCCGAACTGCCTGTTTGATCCACCAATGCGCGTAGGTAGAGAATTTGAATCCCTTTGAAGCATCAAACTTTTCTGAACCCCTTACAAGGCCTCGACATCCTTCCTGCACATGAAGAAGCTTCAGCATCAAAAAGAGTTAAAGCAAAAAAGTTTCCAGCATGAGTTAGAATTAGAACAACAGAATGTGATTCATTTTTCATCATTCAACAGAAAGAAACCTGAACAAGATCCTGCAAGTTCATTCCGGCTCCCTGATAGTTTTTCGCAATAGAAATAACAAGCCGGATGTTGCTTTTGATCATTTTGTCTTTACAAAGGATGCCATAGTTCAAGCGCCTTCTCAGAGTCTTCTGATCAACTCCGGCAGCAGCTGCCCATTGAGCAAAAGTGGGTTCACTCCCACATCGTTCCGCAAGCTCTTCTTGGAGCTTTTCCAGCTTCAGCAAGTCCTGCATCATATCCATCATGGCACAGACCTTTCATCAAATATGAAGTATTTTGGAGGAAAAAACTTCAAAGTGCACACAATAGAAAGATTTTTTTGTTAAAAGCAAAGGACATTTTCCGGTCCATAAGCTTCCCCAGAGAGAATATATGTTTAGTGTGACTATCAAGTCCTTTTTCATTTGGAAACCTCTTCCCCAACTCCCAAGTGAACCCATCAAATGGCAAGAAGCTCATATACTGTCCTTATGATGCAGGACAACCTAGGGAAGCTGTAAACCTGCGGGTAATGGGCCCAAGTGAAATTCTAAAAGACTGAAGTAACCCCAACTGAATAATAGATTTATTAGGGTTTTAGCAAGTAGCCAAATCAAAAACCTCCAATCTGGACAGAACTTACCAGGTCTAGGAATGTCAGAATTGTCTGAAATTTTATATGGCAATAGATTTCTGAGTGAGGAATAACCCAGAAACATTCAGATTAAATGGATGATTAAAAATATATAAACTCTTCAAAACACAGATATGCAATTGGAAATCCAGCAGGACAACAAACAAAATAGCTTAACAAAATAAGGTAAACAATTCAGAGTTTTTAGAAATTGGTGGGAAAACTAATAAGAAAGTAAACAATAAACTCACTTCTGATTGCTATCCAGACATAGCATCAAACCAAAGAACTTGAATGAGGTTAAAGGAAATAATAGAAGAAGAGAGGGTTGTGAACGTAACACGTGAACAGTGTAGATAAGAGAAGAAAAATAATGAGTGTTAGCAACATTCTTATAAAAAAAAAAAAAAAAACGGTTTTGTAGTAGCACCAACTGTCTACAAGAGATCCCACAGCACCAACCATAGGGTAAAGAAGAAGGACCAACATCATCTTAAGTTTTTAATAACTTTTTATCATAGAATTCTCTATTCAATTCATTGAGGTATAAACCCTTAGATAGACTAGAATACTTGGTAGCCAAGAACCTACCTTAAAAGAAATAGAAAGTACTTTTAAAGAGATAGAAACTAATCCCTTTAGCTAAACTTCTAAATCCTAACATTTCCAAAATTAGAAAAAGTTTATTCTCCCACCAAACTATTCTATAGATCAAAAGACTTACTCAAAACAAAAACTAAATAAACCTATTACTAAGACTTCCTAAAAACATAAAATCGTTAATTATCCAAAAAAGAAATATCCAATAAAAGTTTCTAAAAACTCGATTCCCATCACATACTAATACCCCTTTAGTAGTTTGGTCATAACTTCCCAAATCACCTTAGATTTGTGCAATTTTGGTCTTGTTTGAAATGTAACTAAATAACTTTTCTAAAGACACCGAAATGTAGCCAAAAAGGCAAGTTTATGACCTAAAACAACTTGGGCTAAAAGTAAGTTCCGTGATTTCAGTAAGTTAAGAGTGGCAATTCGTGTTGGCGGGTCGATTTTGTGTCGTGTTGAGTTAAAGGGTATACAACTATATGGGTTAACCCAAACACGATTGAGTATACGACTATATGGGTCAACCCGAACATGACCCAAAAC